>DWLS01003513.1:0-15573 GCA_018246255.1 Pachliopta kotzebuea | reverse complement strand
GTGCACATCTATAAAGGTAGTACAAATCGAACAATACCTTACTGTAGCTTTTAATAAATGTAATTTTGTATTATCGCTGGCGTGTCAAATAAAATAAAATAAAATAAAATATTACAGTTAAAACAAAACTCACCAAATATCACTGTGCATAATTTAACACTGTTCGTTATAATAAGAAGTAAACCATATATTGTCACTAAATGTAGTGTTAGTTGCACTAGTAAATCCGCCCACTTAATACTTGGTCTGAATTCCATAGCTTCATATTTACTTATGTCGAAGTCTTTATCACTGCTTGTTTTCTCTCCGGCATCTTCTGTGACTGAGTTGTTGTTTTCGCATGTTTTTATGCCATTTTTAGCTTTAAATGTATGTACTGTAAGTCTCATTTTAGTACTGTAGCTCTGTATTTAGACGGCATTAAGGTTCTGTTGCTCCAATGTTATTCTATTAAAAGAGACAGGAAATTATTTTTTGTTATAGTTTGTAATGTGTATTTTTTAATTGTTCCTGAACCACAATGTTATTTATATAAAAAAACTAACGGTATATATTTTTTTGTATTATAAAGCACTTTCTTGATTCACATAAATGTTATTAAGAAATTGAATGCTTATAGAAAGAAAATGTATATAAAGTTTTTACTTGTACTTTCTTTTTATTCTGTATACTTATATACGGTGGAACGGATAAACCTTAACGGTTGAACCAGTCGTTACTCGGTTTTCATTTATAAAATAACTAGTGATAATAATTACAAAAAAGGTAACGTATATTAAAAAAAAATTAGGCTTCTCAGGAGATTTTTTTTAAATACAAAAGTATACATATTAATACGAGTAAAGTAGGTACTTTAATATCAGTACGTTTTAATCTGATTCCGAAGAAATATATGCTATTAGTCTTATTGACGGATTTAACACCTACTATTGATTCGGAATTAGTGGATTCTAAATCGACATGATAAAACGGTATACTTTTACATATGATGTTGACTTATATACTGTTTGGTAGTACTGAATAAGGACGTGGAATGTTTATATTAACCCTTAACAGATAATACTATAGCATGTAAAGAAGTTTCATTAGGTTTAATAAACAGATACCGTTGTAATGAGTGTGACTGAATTCTTTATACATTCGACATGTTAATAGCCCGGCACAATATGTTCGTATTACCAACTTAATCGATTTGGTTCGTGTTTAGCTTTGTAATGAATAATAAATTTAGCTGTGAGTTTTTTAGTAATCTCTCAAAGTACTAAAAGAAATTGAAACTAGTTACTACAACTAGAAAAAACCCTTACAATGTACAATAGTTTTAACAATTGATTTACCAATTTTTATAGGATTTACAGGACGTCAAAGTCAAGATCACAGTCATGATAATTACGAAACACAATGACTTCCTATTGGAATTTTTTCAATTATTACGTAAGTTTTTTATTTTCATACACGTTTGTCCATTATATAATTATTACGCATAAATTTTTCTTAAGGTGGCTTGTATATGCTATTGTTTCAATACTTAACAATATGATTTGTGATTGTTCATAATATTCACATAAATTTAATACAATATGTAATAACAGTAAATAAAGTATTACTATTATTACATATTGTGTCGTTTTGCACCATAGAGTATCTCAAATACTATATTCTTCTTATATTAGAATATGCAGTGATATACAAACTTTTATGGAACCAGGAGTCTAAAATTTAAAAATCACCTCATGGTTAAGTATCGTGTGAGCATCTAGTAATGCCGTTAACAATTTTGACAGACATTTCACGATACTGGCCAAGTTTCCAAAATGTGTGTCATACAGGCTTATCTAATTCAAACAACTATTATCACTGTAAATACGGAAAAACACACATAGTTCTCGTTTTGTTCAATGTGAAGAAAATCTTTTTAAAATAAAGGATCTTATTTCTTTATAAAATTCTTGTTTGTACTTTCAGCTATAGTTGGTACAATACAATGAACACAAACCATAATCTAGATCCTGAATATGTTTTTTATTTATTGAGATAGACGAAGTTCATAATACATGCACTTAATATTGTTACATTTATGAATTTAGGAAAGTTTTTAAATTGATCTACTTTACTGTTAATTGAAAAACGTTTCTGATGAATGTCGTTACTGTAGATAAATGTTGGATAAAAGGAATGATTCTTTGGCGTCAATGATAAAAGTATTAATATAAAGCTATGATAAATAAAGCCAAGTCGTTTAATTAACAGGTACTGTTCCTTTAATGGTATAGCAACTACTTAGCCGCAGCTTCAATATACTATGTAATAACAATTCCTTACAGTTACGTCATAAATGTTTTAAAATAGCTTCTGATAGAAAAAGGAGTAATCTAGCTGCTCAGTAATTTTTCACGGCAGTGGTTTATTGTTTAAGCACTTTTTAATCCGTGCTTTGGTTCCGGGCTCTGTGTTGTAGTATTAAGTTATTTTTCATGGTAACAAAACAAGGTGCCATATTTTTACAGATAACGAATATGAGATCTTGGTACGCACAATCTAAAAGAGGATAAATCAATTTAAATTTCTTACTGGATATAAAACAAATAAATGGTATAAAACAGCTCTGAGAAACTATGTAAATTTAGAATTTTCACGCTTGATGTCGAACAATACAGCGAAGTCAAATTATCGTTGATGTGACATGGTTTCGCTTACTTCTGTTTCACCGAGATTTGATTTTCTAATCGAGTTATGTATAAACACTATAAAACATCAAATACATGCGATGATACTTAAATATTTTTTTATTAAAGTATATGTTTATTTATCAAATATTTAGATTGTATACAATTTAAGTTATTCTATAATTTCTAGTTTCTGTAACTGCTGTAATTCTCATAACGAAATTTAAGAATTAAAACTGATAAGAATGATTCTTAAATGTATCAAAGTAAAAAAATCTTTAGGTTTAAGTTTTAATATCCTATTTTTAATATCCCCCAGAGAGTATACAAGACGTAAATGTGGTCTGATATCTGAAGAACTTTTCACTGTTTGTGATTATCGTTCAATAGTAGACTTTTATGGGGCATTTACTTTTTTTTAAATCGTCAAACAATGTTAAATCAGTTGAGTAAACGATTTACCTTTTCTAATAAAAAATCTTTTTACTAAAAGCATAATATGGTGTATCAACGTTAAATGGCCGAAGGTTTAGAATGATATCATTTTCATAGTTGAGTCATACTTTAAAGGCTAATGAAATGACGTTGATTTGTTTGATTTTATGATTCTTTATGAAATTAAGTTACTAGGTAATGTAATTTTTAATTATTTTCGGCTACACAATTTCGGAACATCTAACTATATGATATTATGCAGCAGGCTTAATTAAAGAAAAGAAGCAAAAGTTCTTTCCATAAATTCAAATATTTGCCGGTTAAACTTATTAAACTAAATCGGAATGTGTTCATAATATACAGATTATTAAACTCTTTTAGAGTCGGTATATATATATTTTTAATACAATGTGTTTATTTAATTCCTGATATCTTTAAAAATCACGTCAACATTAGTACAACCCTTTAAGAACAAAAACGAACAAATGTTTCAAAATTAGCTTTTAGGTATATGTAACGTATTCAATGAGAGAAAAGCTGTAATATTGACTTTACAGACACTCCAAATCTTTTTGTTATTTATAGTGATATATAGGTAAATATACAAAAAACACAATGAATTTTTCTTTTAATTAGTATCATTAATTTAAGAAACAAGTATTCTATGATAATTCACACTATTGCTATATTTATGATACTAAAATAATATTCCATGTCATCGAGTGTTAACATTTTAAACACGCAATTTTGAAATACGTATTGTCTAGTATTTGCACATGAACATATACAAAGTCATAGATCAATTAAATGTAATTTATGCTATCAAACACTAAATATTTACGAATATTAGATATTATGTATACCATGTTATAGCAATCAGTATTTACAAGCAAGGCAAGGAATATAAAACGAACTATATTTTTGTAAACCTAATCCAGGGACATCCGGTCGCGGAGCAACAGGTTTACGCGAATTCAAGTGAGGTCTAACGAAGCACTTTGTGATCGATTCGTGTTACATCAACTTTTAGTGGTGAAGTGGGAGATCGGGTGTGTGGTCCGGCATTTGTACCGGCAGCGCGCGCGGCGTTCTATGGTGAACTGATGGCCTAACTGAAACTGACCTAGTACTGAACGGTACCAATGGGACGCGGACGGGCCGGGGCCATCAAAACAACGCTGCACGGTACATGCTTCACCTAACCGTACTACAGCGACAAATCTATGCACCAGTCGCACGATCAATTGGAAAATTTTACTTTTGACAAATTAAACTCGTTCCCGACTGTCCCATTACGGAATTTTTTTTCTATTAACCTATAAAAATTCATGTGAATTCTATGTACTTTGTAATTAAATATACTTACTTTTAAAATTATGGTGATAATCACTTTAATAGAATTTTGCATATGCTTGAAGACAGGCAATACCAAATGTTCTTGTTACATTGATGGCATAAATGAATAAATGCGCTTACGATTTGTTCCGTCAAGGTCGGCAACGCAGCCACACCTCCTCGAGTGTAGCGACTGTCAATGGGCGTCAGTGATCACTTTCCATCAGGTGAAATGTTCGCCCGTTTGCACAACTTTCTACAAAAAAACTTATATAGTAAATAAATTATGTTTCCGGTAATTTAAGTGTCTAAATAAATCAAAAAGTTGGTATATTCTCACTTAATAAATATCACGAGCTGTTATCTTATTACTTAGTGTAGTTCTTATAAGATCATGAGGCTGATTATTATTAATCGATAGTAATCATTGGTTTTCTGGAATAGTCATGTCGTTATACATATCTATCCAGAACAATTGTTGTCAATTACTGAACGACGATGCGTCATCGCGAAGGCGACGGCGCCGTGGTGGGGGCTTGTCTGCTGCCTACACTCTGTCACTTAGGGCTACGAAAATAGATTATTATAAATGAAGGGCCCTAAAAAACCTATTTACTGCCGATTTAAGATTACAGGCATGGTATTATTCATAACAAATACTTGTTAAATACATATACATAACAAATGTTTGAACAACGAGTAATGGTCCCTTCTCCTTCTTTAAGTTTTAAACAATTGAATATTATCATATAGACTTAAAGCATACATTCAGTTTTATTTTGTGTACATTTCACGCCAATAACCATCAAAGACTATATCTCCTCTTATTATCAGAAGGAATCGTAGTCACGCTCTGATCAATATTTACCACGCAACGAAATTTAGTATTCAATAAAATCTAATAATTGGATTGGTGAGGTTGTTTCTATTCCTTAGGTTGATTTGCATATATTTAACTTATACTCGTGTTAGGTTTTATAGATATAATGCTTTTCCATTAAATATCTATCTCTTTAAACTTACTTTCAATTAAAATTTTTGTGCAGGAACGATTCGTTTCTAAAGAAAAAATATAGTGGCAGTGTCCGCAGCTATGTCCCATTGTTATGTCAAATACTATGGAGCTTTTACGTTTTTTGAACAAAATATTGTGTATTAAAACAGAATGTCGTATAATAAAACCATTTTCAGTAATTTTATTACAACCCTGCAGATACATAATATATTGCACGCGTCACAAAATGATGCTCTGGATTGAAATTTTCTTCGAATGTGCTACGTGAAAAAATAAAATGTGATTTTGAAAACAACTAAACAGAGATAATAAGTAGAGACTACATTTTACGTAAGAGTATTGTAGTGTATACTTCCTATACGAAACAGATTTTAATAAAACTGCGGCGACAGTTTCTAATGAGAACGTTGTGGTTGTAATGAATGTTACTAATACATAAAAATAATTAGTAGTAGTAATTTTGGAGGTCTGTACCAAAAAATATGGAAAAAAGTTTCAATTAGTGAGACCAGTTATATAGATGACACAATGAACGATGTAGGGTACAATATTAATATTATATTATTATGTATAATAATATAATATCGAATGTGTGAATGGAAATAATATAATGGAAGTAGGGTAATTTCTGGTAAAATGAGAAGTACTATTATTATTTACACAATGACACTAATATGCTCTGTGAATATCCTTACTAGAGCTTCCTCGTTTCGAATCCTGTTCATTGTATGAATAATAATTATTTCTTGAAACTTCAATTTTAACTTAGAAGTATTATTCAGCTCGCGGAGTCTGGATCCGCGAGCTCAAGACTCGATGAAGCTTTCACGGCCATAATAGCATCGACTTCATTCGACAAAAAAAAAATTGTAGTATTAGAGTACGTTTCTAAAAGCAACAGCGCCTGCCAAATTGTGATATCAATTTTGTAATTTATCCGTTATTGCTACACGATAATAACAGGCTTTTAAAGTTGACTATTGGTACAATTTTAAAAGAATAATATACTGTTGTTAATTTTATGTGTAATTATGTAATAGTAATTTCATATAATCTAACAATTTTTGTAGATAATTAAGACTTCATCGATCGAGATTTAAGAATAAGACTTGTAAAATCTATTCTTCAAAGAAGTGTCATGCTGTTAAGGATGCTTTATTTAATCTCGAACGCAACAAAAGATGTGTCTAGGGCAGAGGTTTCCAAACTTTTTTCTCATAGACCACTTTCAATATTTTATTGTTTCTGGGGGACCACCTGCAGGTTTAATAGTACCATATTCCCAAAACTCGATAAAAAATGTGAAGATTAGATCTAACAGTTTTCGAAAAAATAAAAATGTGAGAATTGATTGGTTAATTCATTAGACCCTAGATTGTCATAAGGCACGCGCATCCCCAGACACAACCCAAAATCGATTATGTCTCAATTTTGCGATGTAAGAGATCAATTGATTGTGCTCTGAGTGAATATCAGAAAAGCAAAGTTAACTAATCGAAAAATGATTCCATCCAACTTTACTTTTCAGATATCTTCAAAAACCACAATCAATTGATTTCTTGAATCGCGAAATTGACACACAATCAATTATTAATTGTGTCTAGGGACGTATGTGCTTTAATTGTTACTATTTTTATTTAGAAAACTTTATATTCAGGGTGCTAGTTAAGAAAAATATATAAAAGAGTACATTTTCTTGTGTTGTATTTATTCTAACTTGTAATATAAATAAAATGAAACATTAATAACGTAACGTAACTTCTACAATGACTGTCGTTAAATAAAAAGTCATAATTTTAATAGGAGGAATGTTGGAATGTGGATTGACAGCAAATTATCAATATTTGGTTTCAGTTTTGTTAGGAATAACCGCAAATCTTCCCGTTCTTTAATATTTAATCTGCTCCTTTTTTTTGTTAAAAGATTGGTAATGTGACACTAAAACTTTTCGACAAGATATGACGAGGAAAACGCTATCAAAAGTTTTCTTTCAATTTCTCACAGTTCAGAACATTACTCGGGTATTTTTGTCTGTAGCTAAAATGTTTGATATCCTATTTTGAGTTGCATTTTCATATCCTCTTCGTGCTAAACCCGAGTAAGTCCTCTTCCTCTTGTAACATCAGTGGTATTTCCATCGACAGAATATCTCCAAATTTGATTTTAAAGTCATCATGCATGGCGATTAAATGCTGGGCGTATACCTGAATATCATCATCAAGGCATTCTACCTGTAACAAGTTTGAAAACTGAGAAAATTCGCGCCGTCTAATATTTTGCTTCAAAAATTTAAATTTTCCAAGAGAATTACACCCTTTTTTGTATTAAATTGAGGATGTCTCCTTATAATTGTAACTTAATGTCATTAACTTTTTTGAACAAATCTATCAAATACGCGATGTCTGCTTTCAAATTGATCAGGATTTCTTTTAAAACTGGATTTTTACTTTCCAGAAACTCTAAAACTGATTCCAAAAGTGAGTAAAATCTTGTTAAATTTTCACCTTTCGAGAACCAGCGTACTTCTGTATGTAAGAGTAATCGTTGAAAAATTTCATCGCGCAATTGATCAAATAAACGCGCATTCAAAGCATTACTTCTCATTTTGTTAACAGCATTAATCCCAAATTGAAGCAATTTATGCAATCTATCATTCAATTTTTTAGCTACTAGGTGTTGTCGGTGAATGAAACAGTGAATTGCAGTTACCCCTGCTATAATACTTCCCCCCGATACTCACCACCACTTACGATATCACCTGACCATGGCAGGAGCTCCATCTGTTGCCACCAACAAAACGTTTGTGAATGGAATCGATTTTTCCTTAAAAAATCACTTGGGACATTAAATAATATTGATTCACCTTTAGTGTCTTTCTCTAAAGCTTTCGTGAAAAGTAGCTCTTCATGAGTTTCTTTCTCGTTTATCCTTAGCATTCGTATTTATAATGGTGAGATTAAAACAAGTTCATATAAAATTGCAAGCACATACATCTCTAGTTGTATTTCGTCCCTTTGTACGTCTAACACACTGTTCTCTAAAAACTGAATTAATTATTAATTTGATTCCTTTTTTACACTTTTATATTTCATCTATATCATTTAAAATAGAGCATTAATGTATTGATACATCTATATTTTCGACGTCATCGGTTTTGATCAGGAAGTGATGGTTATATTGGTATAAGCGATACTAGGTTCGGAGATTTTGTATTTTTATTTTATAAATACTGCAGGAAAAAAATTACTATATCTATGTTTAATATAGTGTACAGTATCTATGAACTGTGGCATAGAAGAATTAAGTCGGAAAAAAATGCAAGTTTTAGACTGTTTCCTAGTTGTATTTAGCTTTAAATTTTTCTAAGAAATGTAATATTTTTGGAATTACTTCACAAAAACCTTATCTAATTCTTTGATTTTTTAGTTTTGATTAACAATATTATTTTCCTTTTTAATACACATTATGATGTATAACATAAAACATTAAGGTAACTATTAACATTTAGAAAAATTTTGAAACGGGGACCAATGATAACAAACATGAACAAAGGGTTCAAGTCCTGTACTTTCGAACTCGTGTGTTAAATAAAAGTCCAAAAATATTATAAATAATATTTAAAAAGGTAAGTGGTGTCATACTGTTTTCTTAAATGATGTTAATAAGTCCAATTCCGATAAATATTTAGTTTCCGCATGTTTGGGATATTTTTTTAAACTAAACCTATATTTCTTTACCGACAAACAATATTTGTTCCTTACATATAACCAAGAATTATCTGACAAATGTTTTTGAACTTAATATGGTCGCTTCCGTTTATATTCCGACAATGGGATATAAGTAAATATAACGTGGAAGCCGTAGGTTTAAAGTGCATAAATATTGTTATATATTTATGATTCTGCTGACCTTGTTTGATAATAAACGAGGCTTTCATGTGTCTCTATTAATCTTTTATGCCTGCCTAACACTGTTACTACTAATTTGTTAGTTTTAGTGATATTGTAAATAAGTAAGGTATTAGACGAGCAAACATTGAAATGATTATGTATCATAAAAATAAGATGCTATTTATATGTTTATACATCACTATGCACTCAACATTTTAAATGGTATGGAGGGGCCTTGTTATTACAGTAAAGTCTCTCGTGCTATCTGTACTAATTCAATTTAATACTAGGTTTCTATAAAACTTCATCGTTATTAATAGTAGAAAAGAATGTTAAGGAGTATGTTAACATATTATTTACAATAGCACGTTAATTGAGTGTGCCTAGTAAGCTGACGACGCTTATTCGCTACTTTTACTGAGGTATTTAATTCCTTTTGTAAAACACAATATTATGTTCTTTTTTAAATGTTTGTAGTATTTAGTCTAAGTATTATAAACATTGTTAAGTTATTTAAAAGCATCGAGATAAGCATAATGTGGTGCAGTGTTAACGTCTTAACCACTATAATATTGTTACGAGCAGCGGTTTAGTACATCGGATGGAGCTCCTGTAAATTCCCTTCCTAAATGTAAGAATAATATAAAAATAAGAATTTAAAAATTCATGTGACAAAAGAAAGTATTAATTAGTGTGTTGTTAAATTACTTCTGATGGTTTTGTCATTGTATTGAAAGATGTATTAATATTGTAAAATACTTAATAAATAACGAATGATTTTTATATCACAATAAATGATTAAAATTAACCGACATTATCTTAACTAGTTCAATTAAGTTATAAATTGGGTTCCATGTTAACATGTAATGGTGTGCCGTTTGAGTTGTATTTATATGATCTTTGAATAGTTTGACTTAAGTTGATACTTGTTATTTCGGCGCCAGAAGTATTATGGGTCAACAAAAATAATTTTCGAATACCAAAGTGAAATTGAAAGAAGCGCATGAAGAGATGAATGGGTGGGGAAAGTGTTACACTGTGCTAGTGAAGCTATAAGTAAGGGGCTAAGATGGCGGCGCGCAAAGCCTCCTCTCGCGGCCGCAGATACGTACGTAATTGATGTAAAGGACCCTGTACAAGTGCAACGAAACTTTTATTATTACTAGTGCTACAGTGTGTGACTATTTTCCGAGGTGTACGACTTTATGCCGGTAAGGAGATTATCTTTAATAATAAATAAATGATTTTTATTTTAATAACTTCATTGGAAATTACAAAAAATAAAGCAGTAATAGTAATAGATATGCATGATAAAAATGGATGTTTAAAATTGTTTCTATTTTTTTTGCTACTACAGATATTTATGAATTATTACATAAATAAATTATAACAGTTGATGTCAACCGCTAATTAGCTATAATAGAGATAGTAACAAATTATGCTTTAATCGATAAAAATATTACAACTAAATAATTAAGAGTTACAACGAAATCTATACAAAAAAAATTAACTAAACAGAAAATATTAATTATTCATAACGAATTTTTAATAGAGTAGTAGTTGGTTTAAAACACAGTAAAATACGTTAAAAAATTAATTATGCTGATTAAATGATTGAAAAAAAAACCTTTTATATAAATTAAATCCCTTTGACATTTGTATCTATTGAGTACCAATTTAAGTTATCCTCTATCTAAATAAGTGCACGTTTATAATTGTATGCCAGACGTTTATTTTAAAAACAAACTGACAATGGCAGTGGCGTTAAATATCATCTACAAAAGTTATATTCATAATTTTTAGTGTGTAAAAATATAATCTAACTAAAGAAATTCAAAGGAAACAATGACACAATCCGTTCTCTCGTTTCTTACGCTATTATAGAAAAAGTATATTGAAAAATCACAATAACGTTTTTTAAAATACCGTAAACAGATTACTGAAAGAATAAGCCTAAAGTCGTAATGTATCTGATGTGTTACCAGGGTCGGAATAAACATATAACAAATACGCAGCGTTTCGCGTCTTTACGTAGTCGCCCATTCAAATGTACACAAACGTTACGAGGTTTTCGTCCTTCCATTGTCGACCACAAAACCTATGCTTAGTACTTCAGGTAAGTCAAGAGAAACGCTTCTAGGCCTTTCCACATAATGTTCATTACCATATTACGTTACTCCAGTGTATTTTATTTTCTTGGTAAATTTACTCTCTGCTTATAATTCTCTAATGGGTTATGAAGATGAGGAGAAATTTTCGTGTTTGTGACTACGTGATATTTCTGCCCCATCTACCACTGCATCTCCCCACGTCCTAGGTTGACTGGTAGAGAATGCCAGTACATATTAAGTACGCCTATTATAACCTAATTTTAAGTGATCAAATAAAATTTTTAAGTAAATAACTAAATACTCCACATTGAATATTCCAGCGCAGTTCACCCACTGGGTTCCCGTTAATAATACTAGACTCACTGTTTACTTTGATTGGTTTACTTCCTTTATTTTTATACTATACATATTTACTGGTGAACGGTTGAAATTCAAGGATCTCATCACAACAACTGCCGTCAATCCTCCAAACTTATGCCTTGACAACTTAGAGAGATCCGTTATGATCAGATTTTTAATTTTTGATTTGTTAATCTATATAAAGTTTATAAGTCTTTATCGTAAAATTATATGCATGGTCATATGGAAATTAGAACTTTGTAACCTTTATAAGACATTATAGGTGAAGAATATTCTTAGTCACTATGTTCATAAAAGATCATTGTATGGATAAAAATATGGAAATTTTTAGTGGGAACAAACAATACAACACTGACAATGAATAGCTAACAAAAAAAGTCACGCAATTTAATACCTCCAGTTTCCCTTCTATTCATAAAGGGCTTTATATTTACATTCGAATTTGTAATCAGTGAACCTTAAAACTGACAAAATACACATAGTTATTAAATAAAAACGTAGACTTTTCTATAACTTAATTTCTATCATGTTACAAATGCTCAAAGTAAATATTTAAGGTATTCTGAAAAAGTTTCTTTTATTAATATTATCTAACGAAATTTCTTCGAATCTGTACACATTTATGATTTATGTACTTGTTGTACAAAAGATACAAATGTATAGGAATTATAAACTCTGTAGTAAGTTTTAAATAATTAAGAATGAAAATATTTTCAAGTATTGATAATAATTTGGTAAGAATCATTTTAACGATCTTGTTAGTCTGCTATTTATTTATTTATTTTTTTTATTTCTCCAATCCTCCTTTGTTGCCTGGAACAAGTCGCTTAAAGCAATAAGACCGCCCTTGCCCACATTTAGATTAAAAGTTTAGTTAATTCGCTGTAACATAAATGTGAACAATAAAGAGTTTATCTATGCCTCTATGATATTCATAATTTTTTTACCCTTTTTTTTTCAATTTGCGTCATTCAATTTTGACATATTGTCTGAGACTAAGAGATATAGAATATTTGGAAAACGTAGCCGTTTGTTAGAGCTATCGTGACATTAGTCTTTGTGGTGACCTCTCACTACTGTATGTAATATATCGATACGAAATATCAATTAAAAAGGTTAAAAATTATATCTATATCTTTATAGTAAAGAAAAAGTTTACCCGTAATCACAAGTACAATCGTAGTGTGATAATTCTGGTGATCTAATGGCAGTAGATGAAATGTTAGAAAGTTGTGATCAATGCTTCTAAAGCACACACCAAAAATAGTTGCAAAATAAAATTCATACTCATATAAAATCTTATTTATGTCATAGGCAAATGAAATTGTATAGATAACTAAATATTCTGTGCTGTATACATTTTGTTGATGGCGAGAAAATTTTCCACATTTTCTCAATCACGTTAAAAGAATATATGCTAAATATATGTCAAATCTTTAGTAGTAACATGTGGTTCTTTCTGGACGTTATTAATATTAAAGTTACTTAGCTTATGACACTAAATTTTTTAAATGATAATAAAATTTACTCATTAAAGGATTCTATACACCCAACCAATAACATTTTATTGTTTCTCTTTGAGAGCTATTATTTCCACTATTTACTACACTTACGTCTTCTATATTAATTTGAGTTATAATATAGTTCATTATGGTACATACACGTAATGAAAATTTCAGGAACATTGCTTAATACTTGTGCCTATTGGATTTGCCATCTTTGTGCAGAATTTTACGACCTGCGTTTCTAGGACGTGAGAGCTATAAAATGTTCCAAAACAAAGGTAAATTTAAAACGGCACTATTCAAATACTTTATCAAATGACACTTTAAATGAAATTGTAGTAGTTTGCAATCTAATTATTTATTTAACAAACTCTCTTGCTATGCCATTTTTATTGTTCATTGATGTTACTGTTTACAATACTACAATTATGTCACAATAAGTTAATATATAAATGATTGATTGTCAATTTCGCATTGACTATGATTAAGTCAAGGGTATGTGTATGTGCCCGAATTTCAATGTAGTCGCGCTCTGGCCAAACAGTAAAGCTGCTCAAAATTAAACTTGGAATTAATATTGAGGTGGGTATGGAGATGGTTCTTAGCCATAGTCGGTTCCGATCGGCCAACCGGAAGGGGTGCCGACAGTCTCTAAGTACCATAACTATGCATATTTTTAACATTATTTTTATACAAATATGTTCCTTGTTTAAAAATTTCTATTTGTGTGGACTTTCGGTATAAATGGTCACCAAGTGCCTTAATAGTGAACATTTTTGAAATCTTTATTAAAGTAAAAATGGACCTCATCAAAAAAAAAATATGTACTTTGGAGTCTGGTCGACCAACTGGAAGTTGGCCAAAATTTGAATACCGATATAGAACTCATATAGATATATCGCAAAAATGATCGTGAGAAAAACAGACCGAACGGAAAATTATAAGTAAGGATTTTTTAAAGATTAGTTTAACCGGAAATGATTTTCATAGAAGCAAACTATTAGTAATTGTGTATGTAATAATGTACGTAAGTATTTATATGTAATGCACCTTACGATAATCATATACATATATTTTTTTATCTTACTTCTACTGCTATGAATATGAAAGCGTGCACTCATTTAACCGTCAATTAGAGAGATATAAGATAATTTTGAAAGTGAAAAGGTCTGCTCTTGATCGTCACTTTTCCCGTTTATGAATAAAAACAAATAAATTTTTCTTGAATTTATAATATCTACAACTAAGATGTTTAAAGCTTTTACGTATGTTGGAATGGCTTCCTTATAGATAAAGGATATTCTTAAAAAAATATCTTCATGTGAAGTCTTTCATTAGCAATATTTATGCTGTTGTTTATGTTTGTGGTAAAATGACCTTTTTCATGTCAAACATTAAGTCAAAAATCAAAAATGTAAAACGTATCTGCTTTGAATTCATTTGACTTTCATAGATATAACTGTATTTATTGCAACTACTCGACAACGATTCCGTGTAACCAAGGCAGTTTTTTTTATTTCCATTGCTATGCGATTTGGGACGTGGCTTAAAGCAAGTGATATAAGTTGGTGTTATACTAACTACACATCAGTTGAAAAATCCATTGGTGCAGGCTGGATTTGAATCCCGTACCCTCGGCGTGGAAGGCCGGCGTTCAAACCACTACGCTATCACGACTTGTGTAAGCTGCTAGGTTTGAACTAATAATGTTAAGTATTCATTCTCGTAAACGCGTAAATTTAAATTTTAGTTTTTTTTTAAAGGAAAATAAATTACGTGCCTACTCCATATTAAATTAAACAATTCATGTGACTGATGATCATACATTAAAAACAGTGGTAATGGACAATTGTTCCTCAGAATGGGATCTTTTTCAGTAAGTCTGTCGCTGATAATAAGATAAATAAATGTACATCTTTCTCAGAAATTCTAAGTAAATAGTACTCAATTTTCGTAAAGAACCATGTCTTTTGTATCTGTAAATAAGAGTATATTATAATAACTGCAAATACACTTTTGGACACTCATATACCTACTATAAAATTTGAAACATGTTTTTCTTGATAATCCATAATTCATTGTCAAGAGGTGGTGATGAGAAAACCGAATAATGTTACAAGATTTTTTACATCGAAGTTTGTTTTGTTAAACTTTGTACCGCTTTTACTAATGTTAGAGCAAAAGGAGCCAGTTCACCTTGGCTCCTACTTTTCGGGGTGTGTCCTTGGAAACTTCCGACTGTCTCCAATTGTTGGG
>DWLS01003512.1:0-15573 GCA_018246255.1 Pachliopta kotzebuea | reverse complement strand
ATCTTAGCTTTGGACTCAATGAACTGTCCGAAGTTTAGTTTAGTCGAGATTTCGACCCCCAACAATTGGAGACAGTCAGTCGGTGTTGCCATTGCCTACTCCATTCCACATAGCAGTTCGATGAATGGTCATCACATAGATATGTAGGTTTCCTCACGATGTTCTCCTTCACCATCAGAGAACGTGGTATCAGTTGGTGTTATACTAACTACATATAAATTGAAATATTCATTGGTGCAAGCCGGAGTTGAACCGAGAACTTCCGAAATGGTAGAATGAAGTTCAAACGACTCGGCTATTACGGCTTTTAGTAAATTGTGATAACAATTGACCTTAATTTTCGTTGATATTATAAATAATACTAATACTATATAATCTAGTTTAATGATTTCGATCCCATATCTATTTGACTCCAAAATCGAACCGGGGACTTTCGGTAATATTAAAAGTAAACAACCGCTAATTAACCGCTATGTTACGGCGTCACTGCAATACTTTATTACTTTCTCCAGTTCAAGTAAACAGATTACCGCACACATGCACTTTAAATATTATTTTTCCTTTATATTTTAAAATTGGTTCAATTCACTTTACAACAACAACTTACGAAATACAACATGCACTTAAGTGTTATGCAAGTTGAGTGTCAACAATCTGATTCTTTAGAATTAAGTAATAACAAATGCTCCAGTGATAACTACGAGACGCGTAAAACGTTCACTTGATGGTAAGTGTTACACTTGCCTGTAACATGACGCTAGTTAAGATGGTATACATACCACATTGTGCTCATCGCCTTGAGATGTTTAGTACAAGTGTACTACCGTCAAATAGTAAAGTTAGCACATTACTATTTGGCGGTAGAAAAAGAAGCTGCGGTGGTAACAAGACAGTCTCCGGCAAGAAAGACTTACCATCAGTGAGGATGTGAAGGTCTCTTTACACCAGTAATTTCCCTGATAACAGCACATACTAAACTTTAGTAACACATAGTAATTTTTTATTTATATAGCACACAATTTGATACATGTCTTAAAGCACGTGATATTAGTTGGTGTTATACTGACACGTAAATTGAACAATTCATTGGTGCTGGATTCGAACCCGGTAGCTTCGGAGTAGGAAGCAGAGAGACTAAGCTATCATGACTTCACACAATAATAGTGTGTCCTGGAATGTAATATATTGTGAGATATATCGATGAGGGTCTGAACAGTTGTAGAGACCATTCTCTTCACATCGTCTTTGAAATGACCTGTCCAGTGAATATTATATGTAATGGGCGTCGCAAATGGTCAGGAGCGACCACCAGCTGTGGGCGCACACAAGACTCATTGTTTCGCAATAGGCGCAACCGAAAATTAGCTCGCTTCGACCAAACGATGGTCATAATTGTCTGGCGCAACTCGCCACCACCACTCCACTTGCGCAGCACAACGATCCGTCGTACGCGATATTAGTAATTCTCCAGTAATTTAACAACGACTTGTTACCTTAACAAAATTACTAATGTTTTTCTTCATACATTACATACATACGTTACCAGTAATTGCGTTATATATTTGTTGTTACAGCGACGCGGTTTCTGCGGTGTGATCGCGATGCGTCTGTCTACTACAGCAGCGTGCAATTATTACTGTTTACCGATTAAGCTGTAGTTTTTTTTTAAGTTGGTACAGGTTAATGCTTGACCACGATCTCACTTGGTGTTAAGTGAAGATGTGGTCTATGATGGTAAAGCGCATTAACTTAGCAAATGCCTATTCACTCTTTTCTTGAAGACGCCCACATCGTAATTGTACGGGAACACTGACGCCGGCAAATTGTTCCACTCCTTAGCTGTCCTTATTAAAAACGAGTTAGTGTTAAAAAATATCTGTCATGCTATATGTACCCTGGGGTCTAAAGGGTCCCACACAATAACTCACGGAGCCCAAACCAACCTTAGCTTCTCGTGGTGCAGCCTGATAATGAACAAACGAGACTTTGGCTTCCCACGGCTATTGAGCCATCTTTGTGGGAAACGGATTTTTGTTGGAGAAGGCTTATGTCCAGCTGTGGACATACCCTTCCCTCAAAAGTAGGAGGATTGGGCCACACAAACTCATTGGTAGTGAGAAGCCACATCCTCGTTTGTCGAATATCGGATGATGATGATTATAATGTCTGAGACAGAAAAGCGTCAGCACATCGCTTTAAAGTCAACTCTAGAAGTACACCTAAAATTCAGCTTTGAAATTATGCTGGACCTCTACACCGGACCTTGGATTATAAGTCATCATGCTCTGGTAACCACGCTGTATTTAATGAACCCTCATTAACACCTCTCAATGTTAATTAGACGGAGGCGAATGTGCGGCGGAACTTCACTTGGTATGCTACAAAAAAAATGTATTTTATGTATATGTAATGTATTGTTATTACTGCCTACAGTCATTTACATTGTGTTGGTAAGGACTGATGGTAGGTGTCTGATGCTGTAAACCGTCTAGGTAAATACCACCGCAGCTCCTATTGCAGCCGAGAAGCAGTACTGTGTGATCATTACACATTCCGGTTTGAAGGATGATGTATGTTTGAGAAGTTACTGGAGTAATAAGACTTAACATCTTATATACTTATATCGACGAGTACAACTTGGTGCTGTATACCATTTTAACCAGCATCTATGGGCGATAGTAACACTTACCATCAGGTGAAGACTTCACTTGCCTCGAATAGAAAATAGGACAAATTACTTTGTAATACTTCATTGTAGGTGAGTTCTGAACTGCATGTGCTGACTTGATGAAAACTTAATATGATACGTGTACTATACTATATGTGTTTTTACTATACTATATTTTGCTATCTATATTATACTATCAGCTAATATATCTCTCGACCGGAAATGATGAGGACTATAGATAAATGCAAATACGAACTCATCTTTAATCGTTGTACAGGCTTGTAGCAGATGAGTTTGCACCGGTGAGTTCCTTAGGAGATCCCTGGGTCATGACTTAACATCTGAGGATGACCAGCGAGGGGGTTTAGTGGGTATAAATCCCAGTTAACCCTATCTTCCTATCAGAATCAGTGTACCTTTTCAAGATTTCCTCCGCGACAAAAACGAAAAGGTTTCTGGCAGGAATTTTTGGACTCTTTTTGACGCATCATCTTTTAATGGTAATAATAATAGGATTATATATATAATAAATAACCAATTAATGATAGAAAAATTAAAATTTGATTGAATGTATCGGTTTTATCATTTCTGTACGGCAATGTTTACTCTCTCTGACTAACCCAGAAAGAATGTTTACTTAACAGCTCGTTAATTTAAATTGCTTTGAAATATGAGTTTTTTTTAAAGTATTTTTATGAAAGACGTCTTCTAACTTCATACAATAAGAGGATCCCCCTCCAGTACCACTTGTCGGCAGAGATATAAGTTGCGATGGGCAGATGGTCCCACGCGAGAGACCGCTGCAGCCTAAATATTACGCTTGTTTAAACTCGCCACAGTTGTGTAATAATTACACAATAAATAATTAAAGCAAGCGCTGAAATAATTTCATGAAACGTTCAGCAGCCACGTGGCGAGTTTGTCTGAAGGCTCACTCTCTTTGTTTTTCATAAAGTTTCATTAGAGCGCGCGCCGCGCGTTGTTTCACTTAACGTTACTTTGCTTACGTGTTTTCCATTTAAGTTCGTCTAATTTGAAGTTACGTAGACTTAAGGCTCAAGTTATTAACCGAGCCATGAAAATGTTTCACGCATATTTTCCTAGCGTATTATCTTATTGAATTTTAATACAGTTCTTTAACATTATTCATGTTATATTTTCATTTCATTATTAGAGTGTGTTTCTGTTTACTCTTCAAAACATCATCCGATACAGAAGTGTAGTGAATAAAAACGGCGCCTGGATTAATGGTAACAGTACATAAATTAGTAGGAATATAATAAACTTTATTTTATGTAATACCAATATCATAATGCCTGACAACAGAAAAGCTCTAAATGTAGAGTTTGCTTATTAACAGAATTTCTCCGGATCCACTCAGCTAGTTACTACCTTCTCAATATAAAGGCTGTTATTCAAAGTTATAGTACTTAAAGCAAGCATAAACTATATATTAAACAGATACTGAGAGATACTAAAGAAACTTAATGTTGATACTGTACAGTTATTAGTTTGAATGATTAAGTGAACGGCGTAACTATTAAGAGCGGCGTTCCCTTCAGCCGACTCGGAGCCTGCAATTTAACGCAGAGTTGTTTTAATCAATTCTGTCGCCGTAAATGTTTTGTATATATATATATACGTAAATAAAAATATAATTTCCTTTAATTTTCTTTTAATTTTAATATTCTGTGTTCATAGTAATTAATCTATTTCTATAACCTATGGTTGATGAATATCGTTGACATCAATTTCACATAAATTGTTTCATCTGACTACAAAGCCAATAAATTAATATCAGGGAATCGACATTAGGATTATTTATATTAAATTTCGTTTCTCTTATTACAGGTAAGTAATTAAGCATTAGCATTTTATTTTACTCATGTATCTCGATATGTAACAATAAATGTCTTATTACAGAGAAACTATCTTATGTTTTAATCGACGTAAATTCCCGTCTTATGTATATATATATATATATATATATAACGATAAGTAAACGGCAGACTGCTTATTACAACACGACTAGGAAACCCAAATCAACATCACGGTATGATGATGAAATATCTTTATAAGGATTTGTCTGAGTTGAAAAGAATTTGATTATTATTGAAAAGAAGACTTTTTTTAATGTGACGTTGTAAAGAAGCAAACAATACGTTTCATCTCATATAAGTGATACGCTTACGCATAACAAATTGCCGCTGGTTAAGATGTTATACACTGCACCGCATTGCGCTCTTCGCCTTCTGACATAAGGTATGAAGTCGTGTTATCTCAGTAATTTCATTAGCATAAAGCACTCTTAAAACTGTAGTAGAAAGGTTTATCTAGACGGAAGATCTACCGCCAGTATTGGTGACGCTAGCCCGTTTTAAATACTTCATAATATATCGTATATGGACCGCCTTTTATATATTAATACATAACAAAATTGAAAATTTTTGTTGTATGAAAATCGCTCGCCGCCGATAAAGCGGAACATAATAAACTACAATTTTGTACACTCGATGTTTATAATAAAGTGTTTGCTAATTAATATATCGACATGAGTTTGTGTATGTTCATCGTTAGAGGAAAACCGTTCTTATATCTTGCTTATATTCATATAGTATAACCGAATAACGAGGAATATTAAATATGAAATTTATTCCTCGTTTTAAGTAAGAAGAACGCTGTGTATAGTTCATACATATACAATGCGATGATTTCAGCAAAACCATTTAATTAACAATTTTTTTTATTACCACAATAAAACTATTGTTTCGTCCTTAACTATTGAATTATTTCTTTTTATTGTCCAGTTATTGTATCGCTGTTGAACTGCAAACTAACAAAAACTGAAAGGCCTCGCGGAGGTCGCGGGAGTTGCCCTAAAACAATTGATATGCAACACTTCATACAATAGCGAGTGGTGCAACATTAAATACAAATCATAGTACATATATATTAATAATACTTTGTATTATTTCCCATACAAATACGAGGACAGGTCAAAGATTTTAAAACTATAATGCTCCATACAACCTTACTTGTAACAAAAAAGCACCAGTTAGAAAGAAACAAACGTATAATTTCCACGATTACATGAAATGAAAAAGAAATGAAATATGAAAATTACATGATAAGAACAATTAGTTCCATAAGATCATGTTTGATGTTTACATTGTACCACATTACGCTTAATCTCCAACCACATAAGATACAATGCTTGAAATTTACTACATTCAGTTCTGTTTACATTAATCAAATTTGTGTAATTTTTTTACTACTTAGTGGTAGAAACTTTTAATTGTATCCTAGCCATAGGTCTTTAGTAAGTTTTATAGCAGTTTAATTGATAGTTAATAAGAGGTGATAATGAAAAAACTGCGCCTTACCTTCGGAAGGTTTAAAGTTAGAATAAGAAAGGAGGAAGCGCGGTAGACGAGGTAAAACAAAAGGCGGTATGAAATAATTGAAATTCTGTTGGTCATTGTTGGTATATTTAGGAGCTGTTGACATGCGCCGGATGTTTTTGTATTTAATTACAAAATCGGTAGTCGATTGCCTGGCTCGGCCTGAAACAGTACGATTTGTATCACTGGTCACTTACTCTAACTAGCTACGGTGATTAGTCAACAACCTGCAGCAGTCTACTGCTGGATATAGGTCTTTTCCAAGCAATACTACTTAGCCAGGTTTTCAACTATACGTATCCAGTTGCTGCCAGCCGTCTTGCGCAGATCGTCGCTCCATCTGGTCAGAAGGAAGGAGAGAAGTTAAGTGTTAGGGCAAACAGTACGGTGAATAGTAAAAGGCAATAAAATGTAGTGTAAATATTCTTACTAGTTTAGACCAATGGAACACCCTCCTTCTGTTATTGCTTTGCAACTTAGAAACTTTCATATGACGATTGCTTTATAGCTAGATTTCGCATCGCTGATGATAATGATGGTGATTGTGACCAGGAGCTGCCCGATCGACTATATATTGATTGCATTTAGCAGCATATGGTGATATGGTTTTTGTTTAATAACATATACAGGCGCTAGACTAGGATTCTTTCTTATGATAAACAGCGATGTTGTCTTTTAAGTAAGCAAATTATTCTCAAAAAAGTCTATTTAATCTTCTCTCAAAGATTTCCACATCATACCTGGATACTGACGCTCGCAGACTATTCCAAACCTTTGTTATTCTCATTATGAAGTAAGAAGCGAAATTCTTTATGATGTGCGGGATATCGGCAATGAGGGGACGGTTAAAAAGGCAGTAAACCTTATATTATAAAATATATATAAAATCTTATCCGTTGACAAATAATTGTTGCGTACTGTCAAGGCTGACTAAAGGTACAATTCTCATCACGTAGCAAACACACAAGAAGTTATAGAGGTACGTTAATAAAAACATAATTAAACTGACCTCAATGGGTAAACGCTCAATGAAACAGTTTTTGTGGGAAAACGCAGCGGCGGCGAGTTGCGTAAACATTCAGAGGACTGTCAAGCATCGGAACAGCGAGCATCGGAGCTGCAGCTTGATAACTTCATGTGGGAGATGAGATAACTTAACGATACGTTCGTAATTAGCGCTTCACCATCCACCGCCCACGACCCCGACTAAACTGTTCCTAACGTAATGTAATCCTTCAAAATATTCATAAGCCTCCATTATATTCAAACTATAGCTCATTATCGCTGTTTAATGTAAACTATACAATTAAAAATTTTCGTGTGAATGTAAAGGTGCGTTTTCACTGAAACATTTTGCAATTAATCTACAGAAGCTTAGTAAGTTAATGTATGAAAATATCTAAAAGAATCTCGCCCGTCGTTAGTGTTACGATTTATAAGTCATGGTGGAATGACGGATTCAAACTAGCGATCTATGATTTGTAATGCTTAAACGAATATTAAAATAATTGATTACCAATAACACTTGCATTTGTTCCGCTTAATTTGTTACCATTTATTATGCTAAGTTGCTAATAATAAGAGTTGGCTTTTACAACGGTATAATACTTGACCACGGTGTCATTTATGTTAAGGAAAATAAGTAGTGTAGCGGCCGATTTGTATTAATAGCATGGTAATTTACCAGATGGATAAACTTCATAAAATGGAATTGAGCCAGGGATTAGTTGAACAGTAAACAGTGAAAACCCAGCTTAACGCCTTGATATCGAATGTTATTTTTCATTACAACTACGTCCGGGTCCGTTCGAGTTTTCGTCCGTTCATTATTATATTTCCCCTTTGTTTTGTTTAGAATACGGTTTTTTTTAAGTGTCAAAGGTTTTTTTACTCACAGAGTAAATGTACTAATAACATACTACGTTATTTACTCATAAATTTTAAATGTAGCGTTGTATATGTATATCTATCAATAAAGGAAACAATCATAAGAGGTGACTGTGTTATATATCTCCGGAAAGCGTATCTTTGTCTCGGTCCATTCAATTCCGAGATCCGGCTGAACGCACTATACGTATTTTATCACGTACTAGTTTTTGAAAATAGATTGATTTATGATAAAGTTATCACCCAATATAAATTTTACCGTAGTTAGTGGGTTAGTTTTGTCGAATTTCAAATTTGGTTTCATAAAACGCAACTTTGATTATTACATTATCCTGTTTTGAATGTTAATAAAACGCGTTTAATTCTTTTGTATGGCGGATTAATTTTTTCAACATTTCAATTCCTTTGCTGGGCTATGGACAGGCGCGATATTTTTTGTTACATTTGTATTCATAAGGAGTTTCCCCGCCTGTGCCTGTGCCGGCGTGTCGATCGTGATTCGTTATGGACTCGGACAAGCACAAAACCTTTGTGTATCGCGGTTGGTCTATACGCACCGCCTAAATTGCGATATTAGATTTTATAAGAAAACATTCAAGTACAGCCTGTTGAAGTTTAATACATATCTTAAAAGTTAGTTTTGAAATCTGTTAAAAATTTATTAACTTTTAAAAAAATTCTTTAATCAGTAATAGACTTTTATTATTAACTTTTATCAATCATCAGTTTAGCCTATTCATGTCCAACTTTAAACATTGGTCTCTCCAGTTAATTGTTATTGAATTATTCACCAAGCTTTGTATACGTAGTGAGGCGTAGTATTATACATTAATAAACATCACACAAGAAACTGTAGGTCTTTTGCAGGGCATATTCTAGATTTACGCCGGAAGTCGTGGACCGGAGAGGGAATTTTAACCAGTCTTCAAAACGTAGTCAAAACCTTCAACTTAATAATTGCGATCATTTCTTGATACTCAAAATGGTTTCCCTAATTCATTGAGTCATTTAATTAGTTATCCTTGAAACCAGAACAACATCTAGTTTTGATGTTATTCATTTGCAGTAGAAACAAGCATTAAGTGTATGTAGGTAACTGAAACTGCTAATAAGTTCATAATCAGCATACTGTTATATGTGTATCGTCAACCAAATCAAATATCACTTATTCAGTATAAAAGTGTTGCGAGAAACATTGTTAGGTTATCGTCGCTGGTTTTCTCCTATAGTAGATATTCGGCAGATAATGTTCTGCGACTTTTGATTTGAAAGCCGTATCATTTACATATCATTACGGTATTAAATTATAAGTTTTTAAATAGCATTAGTGTTTCGGTTTACTTAATTCATTTAAGTATATAAGCGGTGTGGCCAAGTACTTTACAATTATTATATTTTTATTAATTTCTCACGGACGGTAGTAATTGAGGCACGAAACATGGATTCATTAGTCATTGAGTCGGTGCGATGTAAACGCAACGGCGTTCGCGGGGGGTTCTCATATCGGAGCGGATGTCTTCGCTTTGGTCGGTTGTAATTCGCAATAATTACGCAAAGGAAATGTTGCAAACTGCACCGGCGCTCTATTTGCCACCGAAAATTTCCTACAACGTATACACATAATAATAAACACCCAACTCAAACATGCCGCTATGTTTTGTCATGTATAGAGCGGATTAACATAGCGGATTAATATAGTGCATCTTCAGTAAAAATATAGATTACTTCCAAAGATAACACCTAGACTAGAAGTAAATGCACTGTATCAGCCTGCGCTTCAGGTCCGACTATTTTAATCTAATAACCAAGTAATTTATAATTCATTAATGTTTGGTAAGATATTGAATGTTATAATCATTAACTTACCGTCATGTGTCAATGTTCCTGATGTAGGGAACTGATGATGATGATAGAGCCGCCTCGCTCTGTGCTGTGACTAATCTATGTGCTTGTAGGTTGTGCAAACTGAAGTAAAGTCAGCAAATAACTTATTTGTCACCGTTTAGCGGAAATATATCTGGAGAAGTAATATTATCAATGGGAATATAAAGCGGCCGTATATGTATTATACAGCCTAGAATCTTTAACACCTGCCATGTGTTGGCTACACATATAAATATAATAAGTTAATTCATTCTTCTTCTTCTTCTAAGTAGTATTTCCTTATGACTGAGGGTCGTGGTCATCATGCAGTGAACAATTCGACGACTTCCTCGCCTATTATAATGTAGTGGTGTTGGCATTACCTTCTTCATTCCACATAGCAGCAGTCAGATGAATGGTCATCACATAGATATCCTCACATAGGTTTCCTCACGATGTTCTCCTTCACCGTCAGAGCAAATGATATTGGTATTATACTAACTGCATATAAATTAAAAAATTCATTGATACAGGTCGGATTCGAACCCAGTACCTTCGGAGTTGGAGGTAGGCGTTTAAACTAATGGGCTAACACGGCTTTAAATATATGTATATAGTATATTCATGGAAAACAATAAATAGATATTTCCTGTTCTGTGGTTTCTTTACTTTCGTTTTAAGTGACTGAATTTTTAAAACAACATATTTTTAACTTGTGATCTATATTTAGGTGTTAATATAAAGTTTTATGACATTTAATATTTTGTTTCAGTTTATAGTATGTTGATTTGGAGAAATTACTATATTAATTACAGGCATCTTATAAACCACTAAAGTTCGGTACGGCTGTGATTTTTATACTGAAGCACTTTAGTAACGAGTACTGCTTCTTTACCATCAGGCTCCCACAGTGCAAATTTCACTACATTGATTTAAAATATATAAATATTTTTCAATAAAGATGTAGCAGAACTTTAATCTCGCGGTAAATAGTTGTCATGCTGCGTACAAATGCGATTTGTCCACGGTGAAGGAGGAGTAGGCGTTTTGCTTGTCATCAGTACATCCTAATCGTGTCTTGTCTTTACTGTATAAAAAAATAATGAAGTGAAGTATGAAAGTACGATAAAAATAGTTCAATTGAAACAATAGTTAGCGCGGGGGAAAGATAACCGCTGCAAGCGCGCGGCCGAGTAAAACTTCCGAAATATCCTTGAAACTTGAAAAAAAACCGCTGTCAAATTGGAGCCACCCATACCGCCGCGCCTCTATATAAGCAAACCGACTCGCACTCGGTCATCAGTCACTCAGGCACGACCGCAGCACCATCACCACGAGACCCGCAATTTCATCACCATGAAATTCCTGGTAAGTTATCGACACGATATTTTTTTTAACAAAAACCTCTAGAAAAAACTAACTAAACATTGATTATTTTTGCTAAGTAAATTCAAGTTTAGCTAATGAATAACTTATTATGTCTATACGAAACGAGAATAAGTTTAATTGAAAATTTACATTCTTCCCTTACGCAATGTACAGTAGTTTAACAATCAAAACAAACTTACTTTTTCGTCGTGGTTAATTATGTAAGCAACACCGACTTTATGTATGAATATAATAATTTTAATAAATACTTGATAAGTTTGTTGATTCCCAAATTTTCATCGAAAGTGGACTTTAAGCAGCTTGTCATTAACTTAACTTGTAAGCTGCTTAGTCCCCGTGGTTTGTCTTAGTCCTGGAAAGGAAGAGTTAGTAATATTATCTATAGTGGTCTGTATCTGTGATAGTATCTATAGTATAATGGGAGAAATTTAATGAATTTTCCAAATTTATTTATTAGGTTAAAGAGAATATTATCACAATAAGTCCAGTTACTTTCTTATATATATGTATCTGTGTAAACGATGTATGAAGTAATTCTACTCATCACTTGCTGTAATATATTAAAATAATGCAAATGTCTTTGGATCATAAACTGAAAGGTCTGCTATTATTACAAATCGACGCTAAGATATCTGCTCCTTATTAACTTTCTATATGAATATGATCAGCAGATATTTTTTTTTGTGTAGATATGTATATAAGTGTATATGTTTTATATAACAAATCAAACAACTAGTAAAGCCGGCCGATCCGTCATCATTTCTTCTACATTATATACTCATTGTGAATACATTGATTTCATTTCAACAAACGTCTTATTACTTTAGCAATTTGTTTAGCTAATTACCTATATTAGATTGATCTATATTATATTAGATTGACAGAAAGGAATTGTTTGCAGATTACTGGGGAAATCACGAACATGTAGCCACTTTCTTATTAATTAAAATCATAAAAATCTGTATCTGTTAATTAATAGTAATCTTTATATATAAACTTTAATATAGCTTAGTTTAAGTTCATGTGAAGGAGTAAAAAATTATAAAAATAAGCTTGTTTATTTTACTAATAATAACCGATGTTAATGACAAACGTATATTACCAATTTTGTTTTAAAAAGATCATACAAAAATAATGTTATGAATTGCAGCGGATTTTCGATCATTGTGCGATCGCCGGCATGTATTAATGTATATATATAAGTAATAAAATGTAAACAAAGGAAATTGCTTAAATCTAGCAAAAAGCAGATACATTGTTTAGGTGATGGTTAAAAATAGAAGGAAATTCCACAAGGTACAAGACAATCGGTCATACCATTGCCAATCGTATCAGCGGAGACTTTGGTGGAGGAAGTAGTGTTGCCCCACGCCGGCACCGCGCCTGGACAATGAAGCCGGGCCCGTTACTTGTGAAAACTGGCACTTAACTCGTTACCGGGGGAATATTAATTACGTATCGGTTTCATTACCGATCGAAAGCGGTTAATTACTGCTGTTGAATTATCTAACTGGCGGTCAAGCGTTCAAAGCGTCGAGCCGCTCCCCGCCGGACGATGCGAACGGGAACAGACATTGATTATTATCTCAACATGTCCTATATATTGTACGAGCTTACCTTTAGTCTACGTAATTGAATATAATCAAAGTTAAGATGCTACGTATAAAATTATAATATATAACTGAAAGTTATTAATCATAAGATCCAATTTATAAGCTTACTTATTAAATTATTTTTTCATAGATTGTTGCCGCTCTTGCCCTCGCCGCCGTGTGCGCAGAAGAAGCTAAGAAGACTGAGAAACGCGGTCTCTCCGGTCTCGGATACGGAGGACTCGGATACGGCGGTCTCGGATATGGAGGCCACGGTGTTGGTTACGGCGCAGGCTACGGCGGACTCGGTTATGGCGGATACAGCGGATACGGTGAGTTGAAGCTGTTAGTTGTGTGTAATGCGGTAACTAACAATTCCGAATAAGGAACGAGGACGGATTTTCAGAGTTGTAGAAATAATAGTTTCAAATCTAAATTGACTAAAGGCGTGCACCTCCGCCACCGCCACATACAACCAGACTTTGTATTCAAAGTATTGCCTCCCTTCGTCCCCTCGCCAACCTCTCCCATCCGGTAATAGTTCCGAATAAAATTGCCGCCAAAGTTTCCTCCTTTGAGTCATAGTCGATTCTGTTGGATATATTTAAAGAATCCTCTGGAAGTCTCTCCCCATTATTTCCCCGCCGTCTCCCCGCCGTCTCCACTGCTAATGTTTTATTCCTCCCCGAACCCAGCGACGATACGAGCGCCGCTGAAATAGTTCGTTTTGTATTCAGCGAAAATAACTTTCCCGTAACAACTTCGGATGCGTATAATTTCACTGAAACATTTATTGCTGTAATAACATCGTGTTTTAAAGTAACGAAGTTTTCGCAGCTCTAACTAAAAATGTATATAGAGTTGTAGGGGGACCATGATCCCTGCCTCACTTCGGGATAACAACATTTGCTTTGAATTTTTATACTATAAATTTATCTCAAACTCACCCAGATCTTAGACCTGGTATTTCATTATACGGCATACGATTGTTTTGTTTGTAATTTAATATTATAGTTTGTGAGAATAACAGCTGGTATGTGGCAATGTAATTAATAACTCATTCAGGTTAAAATGTTGTCGTAAATAACTTGCTATGAATTTGAAGTTACCTAATGATGGGATCTACACAAAAACTTGGTGTAAATCTCGTCCATTAGTCCATAATATCAATACGTTGCATCGCGGGTACAATATTCCAATTAGTTTGCTTGCGGCGGGTTCCGACGACGGGTAAGTGATAATTATGCGCGTTTGCGTGCCAAGGATTAAGGTTTCCCACGTCCCCGGCTAAGCAACAACACCATTGTACACCCGAGCTTGTGTTTACACGTTTGATAATTAGATAGACATGAGAAATTTGAGGGTAATTAAATAAAAATCGTACAACGTAATTATCCGTCCGGTATAACTAGTAATGATCTCGCAAGCAAAAATCATAGTAAACGATCACATAATAAATATAGTTTTATACGCTTTGATGTTTTGTTAATTCTATATTGTTTAATTGCTTTAACTTAAACTGAAACTTGACTTTCCAATGTTGTTGTTAGTTATATTTCTAAATGTAATGTCAAACCATAGAAAGTCACATTCGTTATAACGTCCGATTGAAATGTTCCGAAGAAAAATTGATTAGCTTAAAGTGATCCGTCAAAAATTTCCACCTGGAATGGGGGGACACTTGTGAAAACTTGTTTGTAACTTATCTGTTGTTACTAAGTTTTCGGTTAAAACAACCTCAATGTTCCCGGCGACCGTACTGTCGGCCTAACTCGATTGTTGCTTATCTTGCGCGGTGCTTCGAATTCTGAGCGAACTTACCTTCAATAAGTTATGCGGGGTCTGCTTAAGTTAGAAAAATTTATCCGAGTAGTGTGTCGCGCGGGTTCTCGTCCGATGTTTCATTAATTTTTCTATCGCTTTTCCGTTTTATTATTCTTGTTTCAGCATTATAACATTTTTTGCTTTATTTGTATTAAATTAGACTAATATAAAACTTAACGAACTGAGAATTCATCGACCTTGTAATTTTTTTAATTTTTTAGTTCTAATTTTAACGTAGGCAGATACAATTAAATTTACATATAGTATGACCTTTTGATTTAGATGTTAATATTTAAAGTTTTCAGAAACTCGTCCGTATATATAATTTTTGATGTTTTTATATTAGTAAAATTTATTTAGATTTGTTATATTTAAGGGTTCTCATACAAAAATTAATGAGACCTAATCCAAACTCTTTCTCCCGTACAAGAGAAACAAGGCTCTGGTTTAACACTAAACCGCATTAGGCAAGTGTGATGGGAGTTGGCCCAAATCCCACATATTATCAGGGGAAGTTTATGTCCAGCTCTGGACATATATCGGCTATTGATATGATAATACTTTAGGAAGCTGTATGCTGTGTGCTTGATATCTACAGTCATCTAATTTTCAGTCGACTGAAACAAAATTTCAATGACCTTCCTAAAACCATTACAGATCGAAGGCTTCGTAGATCGTTAATAAGTGAAGTCCAAAATATACAGCGACCTTCACATTGAGCATTGAATCCACAATTAGTCACGCGGCCGCTGCTCGCTTACAGCTGGTCACAGACCATTTGCCTCGCCGCAAAAACTAACTGCGGCGCGTTACACTTACAAATGTTCTTATTTTATTTTTATTTAAAAAAACTTTATCGCAACACCTTAAATTAAGGTACAATAGGCGGACTTAATGCCTACAGGCATTCTCTGCCAGTCAACCTAGGAGGTGGGAGATGATGTAGTAG
>DWLS01003511.1:0-15575 GCA_018246255.1 Pachliopta kotzebuea | reverse complement strand
CATCTAGAGCAGGTTTTAAAACATCTCGTCTGCCGTCTGATTTAAGATTTTTTTTAAAAAGGTGTTATATTAAAATTATATTATTTAATAGTAAAAAATTACCTGTATATATCATTATCCATTGAGAACGATTATTACTAAATAATTTTTTCCGCTTGTTGACATTGACGTGAAACAAAATATTCTAATCCAATTAATCAGATAATCTATTATTATAAATCTCATTATTTAATTATACATTAATACATCTTATTAGCATTTGAGGAAATATCACTATTAAAGGTGGATCATCTATATCCGCATTTTGCGAATATATATCCGAGTTCGCAAATAGCGATTTGCAATAAATTACATTGAGTTACGAAATAACAAATAATACATTTGCAAGGTAGTATAAAAATAACAAATTAATATCATTATTACAAACGATTTACATTCTACATAAATAAATATTCTATTTTAAAACGGATTAATATGGATAATCGGAAGTGTCTGTATATGTGCTTAAGCAGAAGTGTTGATACAATTAGAAATATAAGATAATTATTGAAAAAAACTTGATAGTCTCACAGACATAAAAAAATAGAAAAAATATTTATGTTATGCCATAAATTTTAAATATACATAAAACATATAATCCAAATATAAGAACACATAATGTAAGAAATCCATTTATAAGAAATATACATAATACGACGTTTATTCATTACTAAAGCAGAATTATTTGCATTTATTAATTGAATTTTTTGTTATGAATAATAATATAGTAATTCAATTATTAGAATAATGTAAAGAAATTAAAGATTCTACTAATCTTTTAGGATTATCTGAATCTATGAAATCTAAACCTCGTCACCTTCACATATTCTTTTGAATATCGTCGCGTGAGTCACATTAATCTTCAGTTTTTTTGATTTAGGTTTCGAAACATAACAGCAAGCTGGGAAGCTCCATCGCCAATTAGAGATGTGACCTTTAAAAGGGACCAATGCCGTTGGAGCTGCGGAAGTATGCGCAAGCTATCCCGTAGTTCTGATTAAAGGTTTTGATAGGGACTCCGTGGAGTATTTGCCGATAAGAGTTTAGCACACCTCCTCTACTGACCCGCAGCGGAGGTGTATCCGATGAAGGATTTCTCCACGAAAATAAATAGAAAAGGTTTCGAAGCGTGATGAGTACCGAGCGAACCTTCAATTATGAATAGTGCAGTGGAAAACCAGCCAGATCCAAGAATTTAAATATTCAATTGTATAGCTAGTGGTTTCGATGCACGGATTAATTAATTGTTCAGTCTTATTATTTTATCTAAAAAAGTAACTGTAACCCACATTATGTTTGTATTAAACATATTTAAATACCAAAGGTTTATTTTTACCTTAATTGTATTAATTATATCGTCCACACTCCCATCTAAGCACCGTTTAATTGCTCTCTTAGATAATTTTAATGATAAATTATATAATTCAGAATTGTGTAATACAGTTTAGTAAGACATTTAATTGTAAAAAGCGTAGAGTTTGATAAATGAGAAAACGTACAAAAATTACTAATAACTAGTGAAATTTACTGTTGTGTACGAATGCTGGTACACGTTATATAAAATTAAACAATGCCACCACGCTGGCCCCATGCGGATCGGTGAGGAGATAAAGGCTCGTTTGTTAATTAAGGTGCACCTCGAGCAGGAGAGGTTGGCTTGGTTCCCGTAAAGTATTGTATGGGAACCCTTACACCCTCACATCACATAACACAATATAATTATCATACATCGAAGACAATGTAGTTATAGCTTTTAAGACTGTGTTAAAAGAGAACCATCACCATTACCTAAATTCTTTGCGGGTTCCAAAATACACTTTGACTGCTATTTTACTATGATATTCTCGACTACATAACATATATACTATATATATACTAATACATCCGATTAAAATTAAAAGTTTGTTTAACCAGCTTTGCTACGAAGATCCCTTCTACTACCACTAGCTAGACAGTTACCACCTAGCAAACCTGCCATCAAAACATTATTCTGTTCCGGCGGTCTAGCATTGAATGTTCTGGTCAAATAACAATATCTACCTAACTTTTGGAAATAAGATGAACAAATATACCTTTTATTCGATACCGTTGTGCTATAAAGGAGATGCAGCATCTCGAGCACAGGACAAGTTTGATGCTAAGGTATTATATTATTGGGTTTTTGTTATCCATTAACCTTGGGGAATCGTAGACAGGAACCGCGTCGATCGGTTACCGAGTTCTCTGAATACGTCACACAGATCACATACATTATGCCGGGTAAATTTTTAATTAAGTATACAAATATACTAAGGTTTCTATGGAAAAAATATAAGAGTATAAACTCTTATATTTTGAATAAACATAAATTTATTTTTGTACATGCGTTTAGTTTAAACATTGCAAAACAGAAACATTATTAAATATAATAAAACTTTATGTACAGATTTGAACCCGCTAAATAAATTAACTAAGATTAACTAGTAGTGCTCATATTATAAAGACCTCATTTTACTTATAAATATTAAATTATTTTAAAAAATTTAGCAGGCAATTGTGATCTATGTTATTATTTTACTTGTACAGTTCAAGCTAAAAGTTAAAAGTCACTGAATCGTTAATTAAATAAAATAAATTGAATTTCGTTGAATATTTTACAAATGAACTTAAACGCTCTAAGCATGCGTGCTTGTTATGTACCTAACCTAAATACACCTTTCACTTACCCGGGGACTGCTCCCCTAAGTGAGTTGCATTCAAAATCAAGTACCGAAAGTCACAAGGCCATAGTACAAACACATACGTCCGGCAAAACGTTTATTCCTATGTAAGAAATTTAATGAAACTCAACAATTTTACATTTATCACTAAACTTAATAACATAACTTTTTCTTTAATAAAATTTATTTAAATTAATATTTTGAAAGTTGCAACCGAATGCGTCCTTGTCCAAAAATTTAAACGAGCTTACTCAATTTACACACAAAACAATCACAAAGTGACTCGATAATTGTTCTGCTAAAGAACTTCGAATAGGCACAAGCGAGATGCCGTTTTTTTATACTAAATCCTTTCACACCATATAATCAATAAATGTTAATATATAGGATATTGTAATTATAATTTCTGGTGAAGAAGAGTATAAACAAATAAAACAAATGTAAAATACAAAGCTTAGAAACATTGCTTTTCCCAAACGGTTGCATGATTTAATAAAAAACAAATCGCTGTTTTCTCCTTATCAATTTAAGTACACTCTTTTGATGAAAACCTTAGCATAGTTTTAAGAACACGTTGCATGCACGAAAATTTTTAACAAAAATTTTAAGGAAGCACTTGTCACAATTACGAACAAAACTTCGAAAACACACATCTATACGAACCTTTGTTAGCAATAATATGTTAAACCAAATGTTTCTTGTTAAGAAAGATTAATAAATAAAGTACTGAATTTATTATACAGGATAAAAATAGAATTTTCAATAGCTTTTTTATTTAATAAAATTTTCTTCGTTAATGTATGACTAAGAATAACTATAATGAAACACTGTATTATAAGACTACAACCCCTTACCATCAGACGGGATCGTAGTTAAGAGGTAGTTTAATTAAAAAAAATATATAATCTTCAATATATTCTAAATCTCTATAAAGATCTTCGTAAGAATTTTCATAAAAAATGAATTCTATAAAGAATATATTAAAAAAAAATTATTTGTCCCTTTTAGCTTAGCTTTTAGTTGAAGCTATACTCAGCGGTACATTGAGATATGCTTGTAAGGATAAAATCCGATAAGAGTAATGAAATATTCTTACAAACATTTTCAAAAATGTTGTCTGAGGTCGCAGTTTACGTTTTTTTAACGTTAACTACCTCCGTGGTGCATAAACATGCTTGATATCGGAATCGAAAGAATTGCATTTCTTTCCTTACTTACAAACAGTTAAAAGTTTCATTATTCTATACTTCTTTTCATATACCTTTTCGCCCTTTTTTAGCATAACTCAACATAACAGCGATAAATTAAAATTTTTACCAAGCTAGATCTCAAAGTAGGTACCAATGAATTTGTTTAAAAAGAATCTACACAAATGACTAGAAAGCAGAAAAGAGTAATTTTGAAATTTCTTAAAATTTTCAGATGCTATATTTATATATTTTTTTTATTTATTCTTTTGCTTCTCTTCTATGTATATTTATATTGATGTATGTATGCTTAAATATATATACTGTATAGAATATATATCATTCTTATGTAGTTTATTTGTATAACCATGTTTGTATTTACAATATTATTCATTTTTATTATTTCTTTTTTTGTTTGGCACCATTTGTTTTTTATTTTCTTTATTCTCTTCACATCCTGAAAGGTTGACTGCAAGAGATTGCCTTGTGGCATTGTCTCCGCCTTTTTGTTTACTGTGTCTCTCTTGTAAATAATGTTTTTCTTTTGATTTATTATACAAATAAAGAGTAAATAAATAAATAAATTTATCATCGATTTGTAAAAAGGTGATGTTAAACTCGTGATGGACTTAGTACAAACTTTGCCTTTCAATACCTTTTTGCTGCCCTATATTGATATTATATTAAACTCAAAAAAAGTCAAGTAATAGACATTAATGAAATTAAAAGACAATGGTATATGTATTTAATTTAACTGAATTTTATAAGGATTTGAAGAAGAACTTAGACGGACTCTTTCTATTTAAATGTCTATGATATTAATTATATCCTTATGATTGAAATAATGGTTTTCATTTTAAAATTGACCTTTGACGTTGGTAAATATTTTTTGCTAAAAGTTTTCTTGTTATTGATTTTGTTGTTACTTAGCATCAGTAGTTCAAGTTCTTCACCGATCAATAAATCATCAACGCTTATAATGTATACACATATGTACTTTATTACAACTATCACCAGATGGCGCTGTAGCCTTTCAACTTATCATCATTCAACTAAATTAAATCTATACTACATATTAAATTATTATAACGAAGAATAAGTAAGTAATTTTAAGTGTCATAAAGCGAGATTATGTTTGCTTCTAGATCTAAAGTGCAGATTCGAACAAACTACTACGTGTCAACCGAGGTAATCGAAATTGTGTTACTCATTACTTTCCCTTCATGTAAACAATAAATTTGCTTCTACTTTATGTAAAAATGGCATTTTTATTGTAAATAAAGGTTATTTAATAAATATTAAGCATCGATAAAATTTGTGCGACTAAAATTAAACATCGTTATTTTTCTGATTAACAAATATTGTATTCATGAGGAATAACTTACCGTGTGTTAAAAAGTCAGAAGACAGCTGCTTTTATACAAGTATATGGATAAATATAGTTAAAACACACTTTATATAATTTGATTTTGAATACAATATTCACAATCTTATTGAACAGAAACTGAAAGAAAGTCTATCAAGTTCTTCATTTAATGTAATTAATACCTGAAAAGCTGTAGCATAGGAATAAGCCATACCTTGACATCATCAATTAAATAAATCATAATATAATAATAACTAATACTACAATCACTAAGAAATAGATACTGATAGTTTACATTCATTATTAAAAAGTAAATCAGATGAAGTAGTTTGTGAAATATTGTCCGAAGACATACTATAGTAAATAATAGGTTAAAAATACTTGAATAGTAATATCAGGGAAAGCAGAAAGAAACATCATTTTTTTAAGCAACTAAGCTTAAACGAGAATGACACGAACATGATAGAATATGATTAAACTGATAATGGCAATACAGAGATAATAAGGTTTTATACAACAATATATTCAGCTCTTGGTCTTGATATATAATATATGCCTAGTCCTAGTATTATGCTCCTAGTTCCACTAGTTAGAGCTTATTTAAACTGGAAGTCAATATAGTCATAGTACTGCTTTACCACATGTATGTGAGACCTTTGACACTGCAGGAGAAACCTACCACCAGGAACATAATATTCTATTCCTTCTTTACCTGTATTTACGAAGACTTAAAGCTAATGATAATAAGAATTGATTTTACGTAATTTTAAGTTATTAGTGGTTCAGGTCACATGATTCATCAAACGCGCTTTTTTTATAAATGACTTCAAATTAGAGAGATTCAAATAATGTTCAGGTTGTTTTTACTGAAAATCACTTTTCAGAGATTTCTTTGTGCTTTTTGATAATAATATTTTTTTTTTGAATTTCACATTGCAAGCAATGTTCAAAATTAAATATTTTGAGGATTTTTTTTTATTTAATACAGTGTTAAACGACTATTACTCTTATACGTTAAAGATCATTAACGGTTATTATGAGTAGTGTGGTTGTAGATAGGCGAGTACGAAAAAATCTTACTATCAACAACCTGTTCCCGAAACGGAACCAAAGAACTCCTTTTTACTAACTACTACGCCTTCAAGGCAATAGGCAGGAGGTAATTCATACACGAAAAAAAATATTGAATTGTACATAGTGAGGTAGTTTAGAATGGAAACTTACCAGTTCAATCGTAGCCGCAATCAAAACAAAAAACGCAATTGGAATATAGGATACGAGCGTGCAGTGGCGCTATGTGAAGCAGCTCCAAATGAAAGGGAGCAGGAGCGAGGGGGCGAGTTGTGCTCCATACAGCTTTTATATAAAAGAAACGTACCATTTCGCAATCATTCCAACTTGGAGTCTCGTCGCGGTCCTACCGGGGAGCACGCGAGAGCCGCATCCGATTCGCGAGTAAAGTGACAGATCTTATAGAATAGCGCAGTATTATAGCATTTTTAATATTTAAAAAAAATAATTTTACGCTTTCAATATGGCTGTTACAAGTGCGAGGAGCATTGTGAACATCAAAGAGAAGGGTCGCTTCGAGCATGACAATACCAGGATTAATAAATACACCGTAAGTATTTAAAATAATTCACAAATTAAAAAAATACACAAAACAATATTGTTTTTAGATTAAATTATCAAAAATAGAAATCGTTCCATAAATTTAGATTTGATAGTATAGACGAGTACTGAAAGAAAACATGAATGAACCTACGAAATTAAAACAAGCCGCAGTTGATATTATAAACAAGAATACTCGTAACTATAACTATACTATGTATATATAAGATAATTGCAAAATAATATTAGGTACACGACTACTGTAAGTAAATAAATAGCTACAACGGCAATTAAAAGCCTGTAGTAGAAGGGTTAATATTTCTTTACTTGATTTACGGCCTGTCATAAATTGTAAAAGAAAACCTTGAAATGATTGAATTTACCTGTACTTAAAGATAATCTTATCGAACAGGAAGGGATTGTTTAATTATGTAATTGTCCATTAAGAGTACATATCAGCGCGAACATTAATTAATTTATTAATAAATCAATAATGATTTTATTGAAGTAGTCGTAGAAAATATTTTACCACGAAACGTAAGGAAGCAAAAAATTAATCTAAGTTATTTTAAACATTTGTTTCTAATATTTATTGTGTACTGAAATTATCCCGAAAATTGTATTACGATATGTAATAAAAAAAAATATTTTAACACAAATTAACAGATTTTGTACCTGTGCTGTGCAAACGCTTATTTCCAAAATATTTGAATTAGAAAAAATTATCAAAATCACCGCTGTTTGTACTTTGGAAGTACTGTTATTGTCCCCAAGGTAAAATATATTTCAGAATGAACTCACATAAGTAATAGGAGAAATAAAGACTTTTTTTTAATATAACAAACAAAACTATAATGAAAAAGAAATGGAAAAGCAAAAACGTCTAACATACTAAACATCAAGTGAATCGTAATTATTAGAAAATATTAAATTAGGTTGAAAGCGATGTTTTTGCTTATTTTAGAGGGTAATTCTTAGTAACAAATGATTATTTATGTAAGACTTTAAATATATTTGTTAATATAAGTAATATTAAATCGATTTCATAATTATACGACAAAGATATTCATTGCCGATTTCTACCGGCCTGAAGTCATAATGTAAAAAAGACTGAATGCAACACAATCTTAAATAACTTTTAATATTTGGATATATATTAATATGTTGTAATATTTATTATGTTTTTTGCGTATTTTCTATATTTTTTTCTATCGATTTCCACACCGGGGAAAGACATAAAAAATACTGTTTAAGCATTAACATCGCGCTTTATTATTTATTAACGTAGGGTTTCTTGTTTTTAAATTTCTTTAATTCACTTCTTACTTAGACTTCTAAGTAAAACAGGGCAGTCAATTTTTTATATCGATTACACAAAAAATAAAAGTATTAAAAATTGAAATTATTAACATAGGAAATCAATCTTTATTTTTTTTATTTTGGACATTTTTACTTTTAGATACTTCTTTGGTATAAAAAAACATTGTGTGGATGACAAACAAATACATGGCATAAAAACGCATCGATTAAATATCTTCTTCTTTGATGTGGGGTAAAGGTATACATTTACGTATCTGGCGTAAGATTGATGATTTAATACAAACAACAATTGATCGTTTTCCACAAAATTAGATAAACGCTAATTAATACACAAAATTTAAGGTCATTGATCACAAATAGGAAGTGTTTTCTCATAATTAACATCACTTTGCGCATCCATGATGCAATATGGTAATGCAGTTCCGATAGATTTTAAATAAAAGATTAATAATCATTTGCATCTGTTTAAAGATCTAGTACTCATACATATACGAGTATAATCGTTGTTAGATTCTGAGTGGAATGCTAGGTTATGTAGGATTAGTACATACTAAAACTCTCCCATGGATCGATTACAGAACGTACCGATCCCTCTCTGTTCTACACCTAAACTTGTCCCAGGGAAAATCGTAACCCCCCCCCCTCTACCATCGTCATTCTTCGACAAAGATGAGGCCGCCTAGTATTTAGCATCCGCCTTAGGCTCGTTTACTTAGATAAGAGTAGCTGCAAAGTCCACGAACCAGAAGACCCTTTTAATTCGCCTTCTGCTACATACGAGTACAGGGCTTAGGTTAGTACTATTCTTATTACCCGGGAAAATAGTCTACAATTTTTTTAACTGGTTAATTTCAGTTAAGATCTTATTAAACATCGTGAAGTATTCTCTCTTATATTTAATATAGATTTCGTGAGATCATTTAATTCATCCAATTATAATAGTCAAAGAGGTCAAAACACCGAACGCTCACAACATCTACTTTGCTTATTTCGATCTCATCCTCTGGTTATAACCAGAAATCATTAGTAGTAGTAGTAGCATCCTCGGAAAATATAACGAGTCTATAGTCATTTCTTTATATAATCGTTAGTCTATATTTTTTATAATGCATGTATAATATACAAATATGACCAGAAAACGGGCATATCAACTCCAAAAATTTCTACACCAATATTGTGTTGTTAAATGGTCTATTTTGATCTTGTCCGTTACCTATCACTACGCGAAGACGTTACTCTTTCAGTTCTTATATTTGTACTATGTACCTTTCTACCTAATGCTAACAATATCTATAATCTCAAAATATATAAGATTCCAAGCGTTTAATTAAATATACGGTTTAAATAAATAAATATACGTTTAACAGAATATGGAAGGAAGCAGTGCTCTTCCGACATAACCTTTATCTCGATCATATCAATAAATAATTTATCACTTTTGTTTCAATAGCCAATGTACCTAATCAAAAGGATTGTCTCACTTTACTTCCACATCGACCTCGTGGAAGGTAATCATGTTCGTGACTGCAACCGACGGACATATATCACATGTTTATATGTCCGTCTTAATATTAGCTTTTTACAGGACTGTACATGATGAAATTTATCAGCCGAAATATATACTTTTTCCCAAGATATTTAAAAAAAACAAAATTTAAACAGATACTTCTTAAAAAACTTTTGATGATTTTTTTTCGCTTTCTGCACTGGGATACATTTACCTATAAATAAATAAAGTAACTTTATATTTATTAAGTGTCTAACCATTGTCTTTTAATATTGATAAAATTCAGCGGCTTCTTTACTTAACAATCAGACAAAAACGTTACACTTAAGATTACTTCTTTTTTATATAATGAAGCAACTAAACGAGCAGGACATTCATCTGATGGTTAAGGATACGATAATAAATAAAAGGGCGCTAGTTACGATGTTAAACACTGCATCATAATGTTCTCATTAAATTCAATTATATGAATAAATATTTAGATATAATATTAAAATAACAAGAATAAAAGAAGCAATGTAAGAATTGTGCAGTTAATTTTTAAATGCAATTACAAAATTCCTTACACCGCAACAGAACAATACCATAATCTAGTAACATGCTGATATTACCGACAAGCTTACCAGTCACGGCCGACTGTCGTTGTTGTTGTAATTATTTAACTTAATAATAAAATAACAATATGTTGTTAAAAATAGACACTAATAATGTGAGACACATGGAAACCTATAAAACTGGGTGAGACATATATAAGGGATTTGAAATATCTATTTTAACCAGCCCGCACTCGGCGAGAGTGGTATACAAATTTCCTAGACTTTCTTTGTGAGAGCAATCTCCCAGTCCCAACAGTGGGAGTAATAAGTTTGTAACCCAACCACGTTACTACTTATTCAACATTAAAAACAAATATTATAAACACAGAAGAAATCATCATACCAGATCGGTCCCTCCGGTCTTTAATATTTTAAAGTTAATTCGTTTAGGAAAATAGAATTTTATCTCCCACTAACAGCTTTTATCTAGCTTATTAAATTCTCTCTTTTGTAGCTCATAAATCTTGCCGCTAAATGTAAAGGAACCGGATACGGACTACATTGCAAAAATATCTATATAAGCTTCCACTTATTTAATATATTCAGTTATTGTAGAGGCAAATATTCCTTGCTTATTTCTTTATGAATTTAAAAATGGGATTATTACAGTCGTAATATGTGTAAATATATAAAAGTTAGACGACGTTTATTATCAATTACATTATTTTAAGTCAGATTTATTTTATTGAACTTTATTAATTTTATTGAAAAGCTTAAAAGATGAGGGGATGATGAGGGATAGTTAGGATGATATACAAAACACATTATGCTTGTCGTTACAGACATAAATACTATTAAGTCCCTTTACCTTTATAATTTCACTAGTTATATGTATGTGACTACTTGTCTATAATACCATTAAAATGCAAAGCCTTTCTTAATATATTTATTTATTGCACTTACAAAAATATACATAGAAATACATTGGGTAGAGAAAAGAACAAAAATGAGTTTAAACCTTAAAGAGTTTTCTTGGAACAGACCTGTGAAGAAAGGCAATTAATGTAAAGTATAAGGCAAAGATGAGTAAGGAAATATTACTGCATAAAATATTGCTTAAAAATATACATAAACTTAAATAACAATAAATAAATTGAGACAATAAATATAATAGCTTCTATACAGATAATGCAAAGAAATACTTTTTCACATTCATACGAAAAATGTTAAAGGAAAGCGTATATCATGAAAAAGTGAATTCAAAAGTTTAACCGCCTGTACGGTAAAAGGTTCATTGTAGCATCTTATAGAACGAGGCAGTGTTTTAAGAAGAGATTTGGTGCTACGACGCTGTGCACTATACATATAACCACATGTCTCAAGGCGACGAGCGCAATGTGGTGCTGTGTATACCATCTTTACCAGCGCCACGTTATGATCAAGCGTATCAATTACCATCAGATGAACGCCTTGCTCGTCTAGTCATCTTGTCGTACAAAAATATCATATTTTACACAATATAATAATAAATGTAAATTGTAACATCATACGTAATTATAAATTAATATAAATTTTTGCCTTACTATCCTTGTTAGAGTATACGTAATGCTGTTCAGTTGCAGCAAGACTTGTAGTTTGAAATATGACAAAATATAAAAGGTTGTACATAGATGGATAGATTAACTCTTTGTTACTCACATTACGGTACAACGAATTAACTTAACTAAACAGTAATCTAAATATGGGCAAGGGCAGCCTTATCGCTATACGCGATCTCTACCCAGCAACCCAACAGGACAAAAGAGATAAAAATAAATAAATAAATGAGGACAAGAAATGTTTATAGTATATATAAAACGAGAACAGAAGCGTTTATTTACATAGGAAGCAAATATAAACAATACTTAAAAGTTATATAAACTTACCTATTATACCAACTTGTAAATAAAACAATATGTTTTGGATATATTATGCTAATGTAACAGCATATTAAAAAGGTATTTTCTGTAATATTTATGTTTTCAACATCTACAACACAATTTCCATTAATTTAAAAAAAAATCAGCTTCGTTCAAAACATATAATTTTTAAATGTTTTAAATAAACTTGGAAGTAGTAACACAGTAATAAATAAAGTTACTGCTTTTATTATGTAAACATAAAAAAGTGCCGCACTGCATTTTGGGACAGTCAGTAAATTTTCTTGACTAAGGGTCAAAGTAAAATAAAATATATAGTGTTAAACAGATACTCATGTTAGAGATGCTACTTATATGTTCTAAATATATTTGAGTTTACACATACTTATGTATTTATTACCATTATTTATATACGTATAGATAATTAAGGTTATTAAGGAATAGTAAGCAAGAGTCAATATTCGTGTTATATAGTAAATAAAAATGAAGTAAACAAAAACAGTTTTTAGTAAAATTAATTCTTAATGTCATAGAGCACGGAATGTGATAGACAATTAAACATAAATCGCAGTGAAAGGCGATCATCGAACTATAGACCTTGGTATTGAACGCAGGCAAGGTTCGCTCACCGCGTCATCGGGGGCTTACCAACTGAACGCGCGGATATGAGTCGACTGTTCATGATTTTTTTTACTAAATGCGGAAGCATTAGCTTGCATTTCAGTGCTATTATTGTTTCTTACATTTGTTACTTAATTATTTGGCAGATATTTTTAGTCAATGGAAATTTTTATAGTTAATTTAGATACTATAAGATACGTCTAAAAAACACTATTTATGAGAATTTGATGTTTTTATTCACTTCTTTAACTTTTCCATGTAGTATAGTTGTAAATAATTTAATTAAATAACTTCAATTTAGGTAAATTTATTCTGTGTCTACTTAATACATAAATTTACCATAATTTCCTATTCTGACACGAATCCTTAAGTAGGTTTTCAAAAAACTTCATTGATTTCTCTCACAAGGAACAGACTTTCGTTCACAATATTCGCAAAAGTAATTATAGACAGAACTATTCTTTACAGAACTGTTACTAACTTTTTTTAAAATATATTAAAAGTTGTACAAACTGTATTTAATATGCACGTTATCTGATATATCACCTTGAGTCATTGTTAGGCTTTTAAAATAATAGTTCATAAAATCGTTTATATTCTTATATTTAAGGTCAATAAGAAACAACGTGGGAAATAATATAGTAACTGAGTTCTCTGATTTGACTTATTTGAGGTACTACAAACTGTATTTAGAACTACAAATAAGTTTATCTCTGTCGGGAAATAGTTCTCTACAAAAGCCGATAAACGGGTTTAAATTGAATTTGTTAGATTTACCCTTCGAGATCATTTCCTAATGGAACTAAATAAACATGTAATATATTAAAAATAAACGGAAACGTGTATCCGTTCTATTATAGTATGCCTCATTATTTAATAGCAACAAAGTAATCCAAATGTTGCAGACACCAGAAAAATTTGTGATGTCACAAAAAGCATAATAAATTCAACATTAACCTCAAAAATAGACTATATCTAAAAATAAAAGGCTTGTTTTATAATATAAACATTCTATATATATAAAAACGTGTGACCTTCTCTTACATACGATACCAAATATAAACTTTGTGAAATTGTACAATGCTATAGGGTAATATAAACGCAGCGGTTTCATTTACATTTATTATGAAACTAATAAAATTACATTATTCTTAATCTTATATATCTATATAATTAAAAAGAAAGAAAACACTTAACTTCACAAGGAAATAATTGCAATAAAGAAAATAAGTATTGCGGTGTGATATTTAATAGGTGCCGTCTCTCTCCTCTCAACTTTTACTTACTGTCCAGGAATTATTTGGACCTTTTGCATTTATTGGAAGATAAAATTAGTTTATATAAAATAGGCTAACACAGATTTTTAATTAGGTTAGTACTCGTACCAATTTTTTAATCTTTTACAGCTTATTATAATAGTAATGCCAAAAATGGTGCAAAGAAGTTTTTAAATTAAGTGTAAATTATAATCCAACTAAATGTACAATTTTTCTGTACCTGGTAAAATACTCATACTATATTAAGATTATAAAATGAAACTATTGCTTTTTATATTCTGTGATACATTTTAAACATTTGCGTACTGTTACAAGTTTCGATCGTGATATTTAATTATGATATCTTTAGAACTTCCTGGATGCATAATAAGAGTCGTGCGTTTTGATCTAACCAGCCGTTCACCGCTTGCATACTTATTTAAACAAATTCTTTATATACTTATAAATAATACTATTAACAAACACAAAATCTTTGTCAATTTCTCACCATTTTAGTATACTTAGCTATAAATTCTCTTTCTAACTGAAACTAGTATTACCACTATGTAAAAGTTACCAATCATAAAGATACATTTAAAAAAGTATTAATTGTAACAAATAGGTTGTTTTCGTAACAAATAGTAACAAACAGGTCGTCATATGATAGGGTGGTGCTTAACCACAAAGTAACCTGGTATTAAGTAACGCTGTGGTTTTAGCTAGTAAAGCACACAAATTTATAAGCAGTCCGATTAATTCTCCTTTGCTAATGTTATAATAGTATTTTAAAATTGTTATATATTTTTGTTGTTAAGAAATATTGCTTGACTTAAACCTAACGTATATAGTTAATTAATAAAAAATATTAAATGATATTTTACTTAAACTAACAATATGAAAATGATGTCCGAGATGATGAAGTGTGCATGTCTAGAATACTCTGGCTCTCAAATCATGATTACCAGAACACAGAAATGCTATTATGTAAAAACAGCTAATGTTTGAACACCAATATTTTCGATTTCAGAAATGAACCAGAGCCTTTTGTCTTATAAGGAAAGCAGTAATGCGTTCTGTTCACGTTAAATTCAGTACGCATGCAACCAATCCTGAACTTGGTATCAGACGTTTCTTAGTTTTTTAACCTTGAGGTTTTCTTGATTATCTGGTCTCCCGGTATACGTAATTACATAGGTTGGATTCCCTTAACGAGAAATATATATGTATTACTTTTAATTTTTAAATCGTTCACTTATTGGTAAGTAATACGTCTGCCCATAACAGCGAGGCAGTGGTTAAAATGATGTGCATTGCATTACATTGCGCTAATCTTATAGACCATATATCCTGTTTACATAAAGAAATACGCATGAGATCCTTGTGATAACCTTTGACCCACTATTTTTTTTTTTTTTTTTTGTGGGGGGGAAAATGCCTACGCACTGCCCTTCCCCCCCGGGGGTGGCGGGAGGGCCTGTGTGGGACTCGCCCCCACTAAAAACCCCCCCGTGCGC
>DWLS01003510.1:0-15576 GCA_018246255.1 Pachliopta kotzebuea | reverse complement strand
CGTCGGGCGCCGGCGAGGGCTCGTCATCGCGCGCGAGGTACGGGCTCCGGCGGGAGGGGCTGCGGTCCACCTGCGGCAGGCGGCTCCGCGTCCCGGACCACTCCTGCCGGCGCCAGTCCTCACGGCACGGCGGCCGCTCGTCCTCCCCGGCGTACTCGCGGAGATACAGCTTGACGTGTTTCCCCCCGCGTCAGTGGGAGCGCATTGTGCACTGCGTGACGGCTGCGCGAACACTGAGCGGGACGCCTCGCGAATCGATCGGGATACGTCCGCGCACGCGCCGCGCGACCATCCAGCCGCTGAAGCGACGCTCCAGCTGAAGGATACTGTTGCGGTTAATTGAATAAATCCGAAATAGGTACACCCCAGGGCACTGACACTTTTTACATTAATCAATGCGTTAGTACTTTATACAACCAAACGTTCAAACAATTAACGGTATAATAAAAGTTATGTTGCCCGAGCTATATTGTTATACTTTACTTAACAAATTCTTTTATGTTAAATAATTATTATTATATTTCGATTTTATGGACATCACGTTCCATCGTTACATAGAATGATATATAGCTGGAACATTGCATGAAACGCAATATATACTATGAAAATAAAACTCACTTAAAATTTACTGAAAAAAGATAATATGTACTTTTAATAATACCTTCCAAAAAATCCCCAACAAATATTGCTTATTTATGAAAAGTAAAATATATTTTGATCTTGTCTATAATTAAGAGTCTTCTGCTCCTTACAGCAGCTGTCTATTTATAAACGATAGATTCAGCATCCTATTTCTGGAAATTTTCAGCGATGCAGCGCTTAAATCTAAGAATGTCACTTCAAGACGCTTTTTATCCCGTGACCTAGTTATGTTGTCTGTGCTCTTTGCACGCGTTCATAGATATATTTACGTCTCTCTCTATAGTAAGGTCGGAGTTATGTCGGTCATAGGCGGGTTGCAATCGGGAAGAGCCGAGTGTTGTGTGTAGACGCTTTTATCGATATTACTGGTGGTAGGTCTCTGTTGCCGGAGACCGTCTAGATAGCTACCACCGCAGCTCCTGTTCCAGCCGACCAACAGTACTGTGCAAATGTTACTGTGTTCCTGTTTGAAAGGTGCTCTAATTTAGAAAAGTCAACTTTCGTACAATAATGTACATACACAAAATACATGCATTTATATTTTATATATACGGGCATATTAGTTCTCAATGTTCTCTCGGAGCTGACTGCTAGAGTCTACCTCTAGTCATTAAGTTTACCTTTTGTTATGCCTTGATATATGTACAAAATAAAGGAATAAAATTGCTTCGACCCCTATTAACTAAATTTCGTTACGTACAATCACAATGCAACAAATGCCACAAGTATTATAATCCATTTTATACATAAAGTATTATTACTGTCACCAATTCTAAGGTAAGGTTCTATTCTAAAAATAACCACTATCCAAAAACTATAAAAATGTATTCTTAGCAGAAGTAGAAGTATAGCTTCCAAAAAAAACTTATAATATATCTTTTAGTAAATTGATTACAAATGACTCGCAACATTAATTATTAATCGAGACGGACGGATACACAAAGTTAACAAAAGTCATCGATATTTATTTATTTTTTACGTATATATAGGTTAATGCTTGACCAGGATCCCACCTGGTGTTAAGTGAAGATGTGATGATGATTTATATTTGAAAGTATTTATAATATAATATTAATTAGATCAAATTTGATAGTTCATTTTTTAAATTGGTATACAGGCTTTAACAAGAAGATCTAAGGCTTTAATTATCACCGGGCTTGCGATTACAGAAAACATCGTTAAGAAACCAACATGTTAGTCTGCTTTTACTCCGAAACCCGGCATTTAAAAGTTTAAGAGGTAGTAAAATTAAAGCTTAAACGAGATGGGACCACCACATCCACCAAAAATTGAAAATTACTCCAACAACTACCATTTACAATTACCAAAACACTCTCAAATACTTAGACCACTATTGGCAAGTGATTTTTATTCGACGAAGAGATGCGACGACCATGACGGTAAGTGTATATACAATGTCCCGTTAATAAGGATGGTTACACTACACCACACTGTCCTTTTCCTTTTAGACAAAGGAAACACGTTTTTAAACCGAGGCATAATAATGTTTGCATACTACAATTTGGCAATAAAAACGGGCCCTGAGCTGGTCACTACTAAAACGGTTTCAGGGAACAGAAGCCTCCCAGTCATAGTTATGGGCAGATATATTAATTCGTCATCGTCTCATTGTCGAATAAGAAAATTTATCATAATACTAATAATAATTATATATGTATAATATATATATATATTGTTAGTCTGTTTGTCGCTTCACTATAGTAATAATATTGTAACTCAGCTGCTACAATAAGGACCTAATTTTCTTGGAAATCTTTACTCAGTCCGTTTCATGTTGATTTCGGTAATTTGTCCCTGTCATTCAACGGGTCTGAGATCGTTGAAATCTCTTGTAACATGATTCTGCAATACAAATTTGATTGAACTGTTTCAGAGAAAATTATTATTATTCTAAGGAGTTCTAACATTTATTATACGCCAGCATTGAATTCTCAAAAAACTTTTACGGTTGGATTTTTTGGGACTTTCTACCTATATTTTGATACTTTAAAAAACAAAAATTCAACTACTCTATACTAAATGTAAGCAAATGATTATTTATCAAATGACGTTTAAAAAAATTAAAATACGTTTTATAAATTACGAATTTATACGAAATCATAAACACTAATTATTCTATCGGTCACCATAAAAAATGTGTTATTTTTGGATGAAAATGGTTTTCTTAATTCTTTACAATGTTGATAACTTTGTTATAACTTTTCGAGAACTGTAGTAAAGAAAGAAAATAATTGTAGCAGAAACATTGTTCAGGTTGGTATTAGAGTATGGAAAAATTTTAACATTTTGTTACAACTTGCCACTATAAGACGATGCAGTTTTAGACGAACGATAAGCCAATTTTCATGTTGTTCATTGTTATGAATTATTAAGAATAACAATTGTAAAAATGTATATTTTAATGAATATAAAATAGTATCTGATATATATTACAGAAATAAGGTTTCGTATGCTCTCTTTACCGACCGGCGTGGAGATCTGTGGAAAAAACATATGTTCAGTAGTGGACATCTATTAGCTGAAGATGATGAATATTTTTTTATAAACGTAGAGAACTATAAGTAGAATAAATTGTAAAGTATTTTTACAAATCGCCATTTTATTAATTACAAGATCTAAATTAATTTCCGAACGCATATTTTTTTTCAGGTTAGCTTGTCAAAATTCTGTTATGTTCGTAATAATAACTTACATAGTCTTTTATGATAAAAGACCGATATTATTCTGTTAACTTATTAATATAAAAGCAACCATGCCTTTACCTCCGGCTAGTGGAACGGGTAAATATTTTATGAAAGCAGCAAAATCAATTCGGCTAATTCGTCAAGGATGCACCAATAGACCGTTTTATCATATATCTGTAACTCACGTAAGTTTTTATTTGAGTAATAAGCTTAAAATTCATTTTTAGCCAACTGTCTTTAGTCTTTTATGGAATTATGTAAGTATAGGATATGAATGAAAATTGTTTATGCATTTATAGGGTGGTTAGTTACTTATACATCACAACTATATACTTTGTTTCAAAAACTAAAACTGTATCTGTTAGAATTACAGATTTAATTACTTTAAAAAATTTTAGATTAAAACAAGAGATTTGTAGGAATTGCATAAGTTTATTTTTTATGCTTATAACATTCCAGCGCAGAAGATTGAACAGTCAACCAGTAATAGAACAGCTGGGCTCTTATGACCCTATGCCAAACTTTAACAATGAAAAACTGGTAGCTCTTAATTTGGAAAGGATAAAGTACTGGCTCGGTCACGGTGCCCATGTTACTACACCTGTTGCTGAATTGCTTGGTAAGAATAATGTGAATTTTCCCTATTACCTTGTGGTATGGATAGGATATTCACAGAATAATGACTTGAAAGACACATGACATGTCACATAAAAATAAATGACAAGTATGTTAATAATATTAAACTGCCCAAATCTATTCAGTATTGTTATTAAGTACCAATGTCTAGTAGTGACTAATTAAAAATTATGACAATAAAACCAAAATGTTTATTTAATTCTAGAAACTATATTTTTTGCATTGGTTTCGGACATTATTTTTGGTGGTGTTTTTATAAAACAACTCTTTCATAGGTTTATCTGGCTTCTTTCCCATACATCCCCGTTGCTATATGACTGCCTGGAGAAATAGAAGGAAAGAACGAGAAAATTTAGAGAAACAGAAGGAAGTGGAAGCTTCTGCTAAAACTGCTGAAACATCTTAATTTTAAGTTATCACATTTACATCTTAATAAAGCTTAGTTATAGAAAATTTAAAAAATTGTTTAATTTATAAATAAACTCTTCTAAAAAGTGGTAAAGGAAACTATTTTTTTTTAATGTAACTATTATCATCTGTCAGCTTAGCTGTCTAATCTTATGCACTACAGATCTTGAAGAAGTTCTTGTGGATTTTCTTTTAAATAAATTTATTGAAATATGATGAATAGATGAATAACATTTGTTGACTGATTACTGTGAAAGTATTAAAAGGAAACACCAATAATACAATGAATTCGTCTTTATTTCGTGAAAAAATGGCAACACTAACAATTTCTTAAGTGAATATAAAAGTCGAGTAATATATCAAAGGCACGCTAAGTCGCAAGCGCTACACAAACACCTCTTAGTTTTTAATTATACCTCCAACACTTAACAGATTATAAAGCCTTGGATACAAACTTTAAAGAAAAGCTTTTTTTATTTATTAGCAACATCCAAAGGGCGAGTTTTAAAGGTTAAAACCGCTCAATATAACGAAACACAATGTCTTTTCAACGAAAAAACAAATTAATAGAAATATACAAACTGACCTTGAGCAGTAACAACAAAAAGAAAGAGACCAATAGAAAGTATTTTACAAACGAAATTCATTGTTCCAAAAAGCAAATATAGACATCAAGCCTAACCACAATCCTCTTAATAATCTAAACACAATTTCATTTAAACTAAACTAAGAAATATGAAAGAAAAAAAATTATAGAAATACTAAGAATTTTATACCAAAGCACATTCATACAAATCCACAAAAGTAAAGCGAACTACAGCTTATAAACAATTATCTAGACATAGATTTATAATAATAATGAATACAATTAATCAAAATACAAATAACCAACTTTGAGGTGTTAAACAATCGTTGTAAATTTCTAAAGTCAAAATGTATAAAATCCATTGTTCATTTGTCATTTTTTTTTCATATTAGAGAATTTTTAAAGTCAAAAAACTGATTTTTATAAATCAGATAGTAATCAAGTTTGTGAATTTATACATTTTTATCAATTTCAATGTAAAATCATTAAAAACGATCGTTTGATTTTCTTTTTTTCAATGATTACTCACATTTTAAGTTATAAAAAATATATAAATAAGCTAATCCGTGATTTATATATAACGGAGGTGCTAAAGCACATAGAAACGGTTGCTGGTTAAACGATTTTTTGTACTTTTGCTTCCGGTTATTCCAATTCTTTTTTATTTGCTTTTTCCGATAACCGCTTGAGAAATGAGGTGACTTGCTGAAAAATTAAAAATAACATTAGACACAACATGAATTATTTAAAGGTAGAAATCATTTTAATGTTCTTCACCTTCAGAACCATAGACAGACAGGCACTAGTCTATATTAATCACAGACAAACGCTATAAAATAAGCAATAAACAAGCGTTTTGTATAATTAAATTTTAGATTGGCGAGGTTATTGAATTAACGATAATAGTTTTAAAAGAGTTTAAATCGTATTACCTTAATTATTAGTTATTAACCGATTTAATTTATTTTATGTTGCAACACCACAATTAAAAGCACTTTCTAATAATTTTAACTATCCTAGATAGATAATGTAAAATTATCACATAATATATGAGATTTTTGCTAACCTCGATAGAAATGAATATTTTATAAAGGTTTAGTATGTATGATCAAATTTCACAAAGGAGTGCGGAAACGTACAAGATATTTAACAGATGGTGAGTGATGGTGCAATGACAAACTACACCACATTGTGCCATTAACTTTTAAAGAAGATATTAAGTCTCATTATCCCAGTAATTTTGCTAACTACAGCCCCTTCTAAATAGCAACACTGTAATACTTCCATACAATTGTTAGACGGCAGAAATAGACAGTGTTACCTACCTAGATAGACTGCCCCATCAGTAAATTTTTTTTAGTGCCAATTTTACACATACATTACAAATAAGCATTATTATTATATGCTACAGCATGAAGAGTTCATTATCCATTTTAAATAAATACTATAATTTTTTATAAAGGCAAAGTACCAGTTATTGTTTAGGTTATATTTCCATGAAATATAAAAACTGGATAATTTTCCTTCATGCTATATTACTAGTTACGAAGGCAGAAGCACACAATTAATATTATACTTTTTTTTTAATACTGAAAGCATTTAAAGCTTATACTAGTTACAAAAATTCAAACACAGACAAATTTTTGTAACATTAACAATGCAAAGAACAAAATATTATATATTTGAACTGAATTTGTGACAGGTTAAAATTAAAATGCAATTAAAAGTAAATCCATATAGTTAAGGCAATTAGGTAAACCAAAAACATGTTAGTATTAAAAAAATTCTAATGTTAGTACGATACATCATTGTTAAAATTTGTTGTATAAATAAATGTTTAAATTATACTACAGTGAAGTTAAAGTGAATGACAGTGTAGGAAAACTTCATGAGGAAATCGAAAAGATCAACAGCTATTGTGGACATGTTACATGAGCCAGGCTGCACTTGGCCAGGAGTGAGGATAAATGGCTCTGATTCTCCTTGTGACATGAAACTATCTCAATAGTGAGAACTTTTACATATCATATATTGTTAATGACATAACTCGTTGTTTTCTTATTAAAATACTTAAAAAATTTTGATTTCATAGTAATAAAATAAAAATGAATTTTTTTAGTCTTTAATGGACATATTAATAATTAAAAACGCTATTAAAACGATTTCTTATGACAAGTCTGTTCCATGACATATCTAAGAAAAACAAACGGCCAAAATTACTCAATCAAATGAATCAAAAATGAGTGAATTCGTCAATATGTTTGTATATTTAAATAATACTCAATTAGTATAATAATTTTTAGTAAACAGCACATTCTCTGTTATATTAAATAAAAACAAATTCATATTTTTTATTTGACTAGGCGGATGGTCATTTGTCCATAACTAGACGCTAGTTAGTTACACTGCACCAGATTGAGCTCGTCTTGTATCAAGGTGTTAAGTCTCGTTACCCCAGTAATTTTACTAGCATACAACACCCTTCAAACTAGAACACATTAACATTTGTACAGTATTGTTTGGCGGTAAAAACAGGAGTTGTTGTGGTACCTTCCTAAACGGTTTCCAGCTACAGAAACCTACCATCAGTTAAATATTTATTTATTAATAATAATGGTTAAACTTGAGTACTATAATGGTTATTAATTTTAGTAAAGAAACAGGACACACTGTATTTGCATTGTTAATCATACAAAATCTGTCCATCAGTTGGTTTTTACTTACATATCGGTGGAAGCTATATTATGTGTGTGTGCTTTTAATCTTGTTTACCTAAAAAAGGTGACCCAGTGTTAGAAATAATAAAAAAGGACAAGAACAAACACAAACTATTTATGTTACTATACATATAAAAAAAACTATATATTTTATAAAGGAGACATAAACATTTGATGAAATGTGATAGTCACTTAAAGTCTAAAATGGTTTATGGTTCTATTTTAAATAAATTTATTTTAAGTACTAAAACTAACCTAACTAAATAAATAATGAAAAATTGCATTCTAATGAAAATAATAACAAAAAAAAAACGTACAAGATTATGAGCTCAACTTCCTCATGGAAGAATTTAATCTTTTATTAACATCATGTACATACATTTGGACATTTGCTACCTGAAATTGCGATTTTCCTGTCCAGGTGGAAAAAAAAAACCAAGAAAGTAGAAAACTTGTTGCGATTGAATTAATGCAACTTTTTTATAATCATACAAAGATATAGTATAAGAAATTTAATTTTTAATACTTAGATGAGGGAGGGGACTGTTTAATTATCATCAGGTGGATTGCATGCTTCTTTGCCAACATCTTCAAAGGAAATTACAAAAAAAAATATTTTAATGTGATAACTATAGATATGACATATACTAAATATTTTCTAAAACTGTTGCAAAAGAATAAGTATAAAAGGAATCTTTATGTGTCACTTGGTGCATTGAAATATCTATTGAAGACATGCAATAACCTAGTCAAATAAAAAAATAGTAGTTTGTTAAATCATAAACAATAAAATATTTAAGAAAAATCTTAACAATTTTGTGAACCTTTAGTTCTTGCAAAATAACCAAAAAATATATGTTATAAATTGGGCAATAATAAATTATTGCTTTTGAAATTAAGAATTCCTTTTATGACAGAACCCCAAGAGTTCTATTTCAGTTCTTGTCACAAGTATATCTTATATGTCAACAGTGGGAATATAGCAACGGGGTCATGGCATAACCTCTACAACATGTGGTTAGAGTCAAACCAGATATCTCCATTTTACTAGGCAAGCACTGAGGGATTGCCATGGAGGTAATATAAGAAAAATGATAAATCTGAGTTAACATATTAAACACATTTACAGTTTTTCTTTTCACTAAAACCAAAATTTTATAATACAGGAATATACTTAAAAAGACCTTACATTTAACTTAGATATTTTAAAAGAGGTGGGTGATGATGTTGATAAGGATAACACAGCAAAGCCCATTGTAATAAGCAATCCCTGACAATAACAGTAGAAAAAGAAAGTAAGAAATTATAAAAAATTTAATTATTTTCTTATTAACTTTTGCTACATTATGAAGTAATTAAACAGCAAATTTATTATTATAATTGTTCTTTTTCTACTGCTTATTAATGCTGAACAGAGGAACCGTTTCCATGCAAAGCTTCAATATTGTCTTCCTTAATACCTTTGATTTTATTTGCTGCAAAAATCTAATCCTTATGCAACTCATCAAGCTTTTTGCCGAAGGCATTAAGGGTCTTATCCATATGTTTGTTTAAATCCTTGATTATCCCCTTTAAAGGGTCTAGAAAAAGTCAAACACAATCTTGTGATGAGTTACCAAAGATCCTTAGACCTTATTAAACACCAACTTCCTTCATGTATATCAAAATATTTAGGCTGTCATATCTACATTTATCAAACTGTTTATTTGGTCACGGAAATAGCATGTTCACATATTTAAAAAAAATACTTTTTTTTGTTTATTTTGGAACAAAATCTAGTACTAAATCCAGTACCAAATATATTTTAGAACCCTTATCTAGATAATAAAAAAAAAAACAGTTCACCATTAAATATGAAATTTGAAAAGTTTTCATGCAAATTAGTGTATTTTTAAACCAACATTTTAGTTAAAAAAGGGGAAGATTAAATCTTTCGTCAAAATCTACATTAACTTAAAAACAAATCAAAAATCTAATTGTGTCTATAGTTAAGGTAAAGCGAGACAGTTCTTGTTTAAATTCTGGGACTATTTTGGTGGTTAGTGGTACAGTTTTTTGATCCTGGCTGGCTAGCTAACAACTTCATATTATAATTCTGCCAGCATAACAGCGATTTTGTGTTGTGACATATGAAAGCCAGATTATTCTGAATAATTATTACTTAACACCATGTGAAGTTTAAGTCAAGTGTTGCATGATGAACAAAAAAAAGAGCTCTAAAATATTTTCATTTCCAAATTGTTTTAACATTTGTGTTTAAAAATACACCACATTTACAAGAATATAGATTATTCCAATCATACAATCAAAATAAAAAAAGATTGAAGAAAAAATACTAAATTTTACATACCAGAGGTGGCCAGATTGTCAATTTGATTATGATGCTTCATGTAATATGGGCGGATGATGCGGTGGTATATAATCAATGAGCCATTGTATTCCATAGGCAAGTAGCACCAAATTATGAAGATGCACTGCAACCAAAACACATAAATAAATTTCACTTAGGTAAATTTGCAGCGACTACTTCTTTCACCAAGCAGTAAAGAGCAAACATTGCTATGTTCCTATTTGCAGGTAGTTGTAACTATAAAATTAACGGATAAATAAAATTCCTCATTTTGTTTCCAATGACAAGCTCAATATACCTTTCTATCAAGTCATGTTATCACTTTGTGTTATAAAATAAAAAACAAATTTTTAAATACATAAACATGGGGATAAAAGATAATATCTGTGTTCACAAGTTTAATTACCTTACCAACATTTTACCATTCTGTTCAATTCTTTGTTTGTCAGTGTTTAGTAATAAATATTTAATTTACTTCTAATTTATGTTTGTGTTGTGAGGGATGTAATCTTAATGCATTTTTTATCAGAGTATACTTAATTCGTTTAGTAAAAAAATTCTTTGGTTTTTTACATATGTATTTGATTTTCTATATATGTATTTTTGTAGTTTAAGGCTGTAATATTAATAGATGAATATATCTACATACATTGGACAAATGGGAAAATAAATAATAATATTTTAAATAGAGACATGTAATATTTATTAAGGGTGTCAGGGGTTCCACACAATGAGTCACGAGACACAAACAAACCTGACCTGCCTATGGTCCACCCTGTTAACACATTCACCGCCAAACACTCAGATACGAGTACATAAGGTCCGTGGTTGTGTCTCCAAATCAGGTTTGAAAAACAGTTAACTCAATTTCCTTTTATTTAAAAAAAAGAAACATTTATTTACCACCTACAATCAATCATTTACATGTATGTTGATAAATAAGATTTCAAAATAATCGGTTTCCATAGATGATTTATGTATGTGGCAGTGAATGTGTTAATCAACAAACAAGGCTGTTTCCCCTCCAACCCATATTGGGCCGGTGGGAGATAGCCCAAATCTCCCCATTACTTTTTAGCCTGTCCAGCAGTAAACATCTATCGGCTAATGATGATTATGAATATTTATTAAAATAATGGACTACATTGGTTTTTCTCTATGACAATTGCAATGTGCTGTCAAAGCAATTTTCGAATAGTGCTGCTTTGGTATTTTATTGGCATAGATTGCTATATACATAGTCATGTATTTCATAACAATATGTAATATGTTAGAATAGTCTTAATTAACAAAATATTAGATAATAAAAACAAACACATTAGTAGGTTGTAATTAAAAATAAGTTAACACTAATGAACAAAGAACTGGGTACTGTGGCCTTGTAACATAATACTCCTGAGTGTACATGTGTGTGTATTCCATTGTGTTAATGTTAAGAGAGGACCTCATTTAGTTACAAAGTTACTCAAGCATACAGTATTTTTTTTAAACTTTAAACATTCAAATAGCATTAACAAAGAAATAAGATGAGTCTTTAATATATACTAAAAGCCAGTAAAGAATACAAATAATATTCATTAGCAACAAGAAAAGAAATTGTATCGATTTGGTAAATGTCACTACAATTTTTAACCTTCATATTTTCCTTTCTGTAGTAGGAATCAGATCAATATAAAATTTTAAAAGTTGTTATTTTACAATATTTTATAGATCAGGATTTAAAAGTTGCTATACTCGAGAAAAATGTTAATGTATAAAAATTGTATAACATTAATAGTTTTGAAAAGATATTTCCTAAGACTTCAGATCTATATCTCAACTGATAAGAAATACTCTGAGTTAGTGATACAGGTGATAATAGTATGTAACAAGAATAAATTCAAGTGGACATATTTTGTAAAGGGTAAAAATAATTGTGTAATAATAGTTTAGTCATAGATTTCTCATTAGTGTTTGATAATAATTTAAAAGGTGATTTACGAAAATTGAAAAGAAATCTAGATAGCTTTGCATATCATTAAGTCTATTTAAGTAATAAAGATAAAGAAACATTGTGTCAACAACTGTCAGAAATGTAATGGAATAGTACCTTTCATACTTTCACTAAATTAAAAAAATCTCGTTTGTCAGCAACAAAATGGCGAACATATGGAACAGTTGTAGTACTGACCTTTACCAACCAGTAAAGTGGGAACCATCCCACGATAAAGTCCGAAAAGTATTCAACGACCGAGAAACACGCGTAAACCACCCAATATGTCAGCCACTTGGTGTCGTCTTCTTTCTGAGGCGATTCCAGAGCTTTCATAGACATGTATGCCGGATAGACGAATCCAATAGAATTGCATATCAACTCAGCTCCGAATCCAAATACTAAATATAAACCGGTAAACGCGACGGATCCTGTCGGCACAAAACAAACGTCAAGTCAACTGCTAAGGTTATAAATAAACGCAAAATTTAAAACTGTACTCACCCACGAACAAATATACCCTGTTAACGCCGGTTTTTTGTTCCGCTTTGTCGAAGTATTTCGTCCATGGTTTGCTTTTGTCTTTAAGGCTTTTTTCGATAGTGTCTCTGTATTCTTGTATTTTGTTACTCATTTTGACGAATTATTACTGTTGGATTTTATGGATTGTGATAGGTTCAACTACCGCCAACGACACACAACTAATGTACAGTTATTGACAGCAATGAAGTAAAAGTGACCATAGATATTAATCTCAAAGGTACTGAGAAAAATGACAAGGGTTTTAAAATGGTGACAATGGCTGATTTTTTTTTGAGATTTTGACCTGGTATTTACAACCTTTAGGACAACTCTTATTTTTCATTGCACATTCATAGACGTAATATTACATCTATGTCCACATCCCATTAAATTGCTTTAATTGTATTCTTTATGTACTTGTAGATGAGATTGTAATTAAGTTTGTCTAGTAACAATTGTTTTAATTGCGATGGGCAAGGCAATAAATCACACTTATTTTCAACATCACTAAGTTTGGCAACACTAGTTTGTTCATTAAAAGTTTTTGACAATTTAACAGACAGTTTTGACAGTTTCATCACTTGAATTACAATTTGAACAGGTTTTATTCGCAATAATTACGAGTCGAACGTGTGACGGTGCAGTATGATGACCAAAACGCAGTCTATGAGAGTAATAAAGTCTCGAGTAGCATCTTGCATACGATGATACCAGGGTCTTATAGGTAAGCTTTGTTGTATGCTTCCATACCATTTTCCTTTCGCATCTTGATTTTTCTTCCGAATTTCTTACCACAACCTTTGAGTATTGTGGTCAATTCATTAGAAGTAAACTTGAATTCGCGGTTTATTTATTTAAAAAATGATTAACTAGTACATTTAAAGTGAAGTACATATGAAGAAAGATATTTAGAAACATTACATGACATTAAAATTGAAGGAACAAAATAGTGTCTTGGATACCAAAACAAAAAATTTCTGTTTCCGAACGAATCTACGCCCAGGACAAAGTTATTTATCTTTAGTTCTTGTGAAAAGCGAGTGTTTTATAGTTGTTATCGAGTGCTTATTTTTCAATATATATTTAAATATGAGAACTAGCCACTTACAGTATTTAACAATGGTGGAATTTATGGTAGCGTAAGTAATTATAACATTCTAATTTATTAGAAAAGTTTTATTATCTCTAATGTTTCAGTCAATATTTATGTAAAGTGCCATACAATTTATGTTCCAGAAATGGAGACTTATCAAAGCGTCTGACACCCCGCGAGGTTGCAATTTTATACAGATGAAGTGGAAAGAATTAACTTGTATATTAAATAGCTATTCTCCAGGAGATCCAAGAGTGAGGACAAATGTCATGAGGTATGTCAAGTGTTAACTCAAGGAATGCTATTTTTTACTGCTGAAGTACTTGATCAAATCTAACTTTGTTATCAATCTTGCTTAGAAATCCTTATTTAATGTTTGTTTCTTATTTAAGGTGCGGACCGAATATAAGAATAATTGCTAGAACCTCGCAATAATATTAACAACGCTGCTAGTGCCACTGGAGGTGGACCAGCGCTCCATTTATTTTTAACTGACCTAAAATAAAGTGTCGTGCAGATAATTGGAGTGCAGGCAACTACTGGTATGGGGATAAAAGAAGCTGGGTTTCCACATGTGAGCTATACTTTTTATTTCAATTGTGCAATAAATATTGAATGTAGTAAGTAATTTTTATTTTTTATTTTAGGTAGAAATTTCAGAAACTGGCCAGATTGAAACTAAGTGGCCTAATGCTGAAGTTATTTTGAAGGAACTAGAAATAGGTGTGTAGCCCTTTTAATTTTAGATTTATTAAAATTCATCGTTTCTTAATATTGAATCTTTATACATAACCCATAAAATTGGAAAGATATCACAGCTATGATTTCTATGATAACCTAAATAAGACTAATTGGCTTATTACATATTGGAATAATTTATAGTTCGGAATACTCCGGGCACAAGCAGCCAACCAACAGGGACTCCATTGCCACCAAGGCTCCATCTCCAGGAGAGCCCTAGCAAGGAAGGGGATTGAATGCCCTGCCACTAAGAAAAAGAAAAAATGATTTGATAGAAATGTTTTTAGACATAGATTAAAAAGGCAAGGAAGTATGCTTCAGAGTGTGATGGAGTATATGAGAAATTAGAAAGAGAACAGTTGAGAGTAAGAGAATTTGAGGTAAGAGAAAGAGTAATACAGAGAGATGAAGAGCTACTTATGCAGAATCAATGGTTGGAATTTATGAAAGAGGCAATGGAAGCTTTTGTCAAGTTTACAGAGAGAAAGTCTTAAATTAAGCTTAGCATTTAATTAATATTTTTTAAAATGAATAAATAACAGCAAAATTATGTATGAGGTCTATTAAATTTATTCAATAATATATTTCTTATAGCTCTACCCCTAATTAACCCATATGTAGTATTCTCTTGGAAAATATGAGAGATTGTTATAGCCATATTTGGGTTTTCAATCGCTGCTGGTTCTGGTTCCCGTATGTTAAACTCAATGGCTAAATTGTGCAATACACAGCATGCTGTTATGATTTTTGCGCATTTTATACAAAAGTTCTTACAAAAGCAACGCCATAGGTTTTTTTAGTCGCCCAAAAGTATTTTCAATAGCTTCCCTGGTCCTTCCATGAACTACTGTATATTTATGAGCCGGAGTTCCCTCAATAGCATCTAAAATTCGTGTCATTAATCAGGATCGATGTGGATAACCAGAATCACCTAGAAATAATTAAAAAAAACTTATTTAAAATTAATTAAACTTAGTATGAATATTTGTAAACTAGCTAGTATCGTTGTTCACTAGCTAGTATCATTCTAAACTAGCTAGTATCTTCCTATATTAGCTAGTATCTATACCAGCTAGTATCTACCAGGTATAGAAGTATGAAACCGGATTTTTTTTGAAAAATTGCATGTCTGTTATTTGAAAATTATAAAAAATATTTTATTCAAAATAGTCTCCATTGGAATTTATACATTTTTCCCACCTCT
>DWLS01003509.1:0-15576 GCA_018246255.1 Pachliopta kotzebuea | reverse complement strand
CAATAAGTCAATATTTTTAGTGAGAAGGATGAACCTGATGCTTTAATAATAAATTATCAACATTTGGCGTCAATTTTTAAGGGTTAATCTTAAATCTCCTCGGCTAATGCTAAAACTATCGTGGACCCCCATTTTCATTTCATGAACCCCCAAATTTTTTTCCGCTGACGTAGACCCCTTGCAGGTTGTCATAAACCCCTAGGGGTCGATATAGACCACTTTGGGAATTACTGATCTAAATTATATACTTTAAGAAACTATAAAGGAGTTACTTACCTTCTATTGATATCGTATAATTGAATAAAGTCTGCCCCGGTATTCCAATGTAAACACAAATACAATTCTTTAGTATATCTACGCTATATTCAGTTTCATTTCTATCTTTTATTAATCGGCCCGTGAACTTTTTACTCTTCTCCTCCATGTCTATGTAAGCTATGTAGCTGTCGGGAAACAGTTGATACCAAACTGTTTCTATTTTGTCTGCAAAATGTTTATAGGTAGCAATCAATTTCTGTATTCATGTTTTTGTAACATGAACTATTAAAGATGTAATCAAAAAATATATACAATGAATATATATTAAAATATTGTGAGTCCCACTTTTATTCGGAAAGTGAATTAAATAGAATTTAATCCCTTAACTGCTTTTCTGCATTACAATCCTTTGCATTACGCTTCTATGAAGGAAACTGCTCCCACTGCCTTGGAAGTTTCTACTTATTTTAAAGTTTTGCATATCTACACACTCCTGTATGATAAACAATGCCACTGGAGAGCATAACTCATAAATTTTCCTCAGCCAGTAAAGGTTTAAGAAGCAAATTAAAAGAAAATAAATACCTTTACAATGTTCAAATTCAGCATCATAAAATAGACAAAGTTTTGTGTCAACTGTATCAAATGCATCTTGTAAAGCACTTTTAATTGCATCAATATTAAGTTGTCTTTTAGGTAAAACGGTGAAAACAGGTATGTTTGCTTTTGTGAAACAACTACGGCCATAGTGGATTATTGCATCACCATTAACATGCATAGCAGCTACGGCATCTACACAACAGCTAAAAAGTACATAAAAAGATTTTAACATAAGACCTTATTCTCAAACATTAAGTTACAGTTGGGCTGAAGATGGTGAAGCAAGTTAACATAGAATATTCTTCTATATGCTGACACTAAGGATTTGGCAGTGCTATTATTGCAACACATATATGATAATAATAACTGTTCAAACCAGTTCAATAAAGGTTATTCAGGTACAATAAAATGTTAATTTATATAAAAAACTCTATAATATATATGAAATAACCATGTTTACAAATAATAGAAAGATATACCTGGCGTATGAAGTGTCTCCTAAAATGTAAAGATCAATGTCACATCTACTTTTTATCTCTTCATAAAGTTGTGCACTCACATTCAACAGCTCGTCAGGTAATTGTAAACATACCTGTAGTAATGTTTAAGAGTTTATTTGGTAGTATCGACTACAAATGAATTAGTATTATAACCTTTGGAATTTAGATAATAGCAGAGAATATTACTTATTACATAGTTAAGTAATTTTCTTTAAAATTTATTAAAACTTTATTTCATGTAAATACAAAATAAATATTTATATTTATTAATCCTCGATATACACTGACCTTCGAAAAACTATTTTCCGAAATCCATTTACAGGTTTTAAGTACATCGAAATAAGAAATTAAGTCTCCGAAGTATTTATTGGTATTTAAAATTTCAAGTTCACGTTCAATACATATTTTTCCGTCGATTGTGAGGTTTGCCATAATTGAAACAAATGTAAATAATAATCTCCAATGTATGTAAACATAAAGAATCGCTTTAATTTGACATTTCAGTAGTTGATCTTAAAAACAGGAGCATAAAAGCACAGATAAAGTTAAACAATGAAGTAAATATATTAATATTACCCTTTGTTATAACATTTAAAAAATTACTTGAATTCTTTAACTTTAATTAAGGAAACCACTTCTACAAACAGATTCAATTAATAAAACCTGGAAGGAACCAAGTTCTTATTAAATAATGTAAATTACTTATAAAAGACGTTATTACATGATACTTTTATTTCTAATTTCTTAACCGTTTGTCGAAGTGTAAAATCTTACAATTGTGAATTCTATGATGTTTACAGTTTATTTATTTTTGACAATAAAACCTGCTACTTTGGTTTTTTAAAAAGCCGAAAGAAATTGCAGGTAGTAGGTCTCTGTTCTAGAAACCGTCTAAATAGATACTGTTTTTTTTTAAATTAACAATTTTTATTTAAAGATATCAATTTTATGTTTAATCGAACAATATTTATTAAAATCTTGGGTTTTCTTTGGTCAGCTCTACACCTGTTATTTGATAGTTAGGTACTGTTGCAGTTCTTATTTCTGTCGGCAAACAGTAGTGTTAAACATTAATATCTTTCATAATGATATATTGTACTGTAGTAACGAGGTTTAATAGTTTGTCAAAATGATGAGCATAGGGTTTAGTGTACAATATTCTAATTAGTGCCAAGCTATTACAGGCGTATTACTAATCATCAGAATATCGCGCTCGTTGCTTTTCATCGTCAAATAAATGTATAATGATATAACAAATCTAAAATAGTTGCTAACAATCTTGCGGTTCAAAACTATTTTCGTAAATTACACAGGGAAAAGAGGTTACCATAAATGAATTAAAAATTATGAAAAAAAAAAACAGCACAAAATTTTATTCATTCATTACTTATGAGTTTTACAAAGTAAAAAATTTAATTATTTCCAACAGCACTTTTTCTATATAAATTTTAATTAATTTCACTTTACAATCTTCAATCAATACATTGTTTAGTATTTCAGAAATAAAGTTGATCTTTTTAATAGCCCTCATCACTAATTGTGATGGTGTAATTAGGATATACATCTTTTATAATGTTAGCAGTAAGCTCATGATCAGCTTTTCCAAAACCTTGGGAATATCCATAAATTTTAATTCTTTTAAAATCTGAATCATGTGAAATCCGTCCTCCACCTATCACATCACATTCAAGAGGCTTTAGTTTGTCTTGCACCTGAAACAAGTTATCTTTAATATAAAAGTAATAAAATTATATTTTGCATTTATATGCTTTTTTTATTATGGGATTATCTTAAACTAAACAATATAGGAGATTAAACACTAATACTGTGATTTTAAACTGAGAGTTATAACAGAGATGTTCTGTTATGGTCATAATTTTAGAAGCTTAACTCAAAAAATAATATTGTAATAGGAAAACATTACATAATCTAATGTTTATAAATAAATTTAATTATAATGAATATATATAACTTTAAAGAAAACCTAAACTTCCAAGTTTTCTAGTAGCTATCGATTCCTTAAATTTTCTTAATTTTGTAATTATAACAAAAATAAACAGCAAAAGCATTTGACGAAAAAAAATATAAAAAATACCTCATCTAATATATCAGAATGGTAATTGCAGTGCCCATAACCTCTAACAATTACCACTGGACTTTCTTCTTGTTTATCTTTGTTGTAGACTTTTATTAAAATGTATTTAAAAACACCAGAATTATCAATGTCTACCTTAGGAATTGTATTCAATGGCACTGTGGGTGAAGCCATTTTTGTGGGACTTTGATTAGTAGCCTTTGCTGTAATGTCAAAATATAATTTTTGGTTAAAAATTTCACAATTTTTTGAAATTGTATTAATAACAAAATATTAAATTGAATAAAAATAATTTTTAACCGGTTATTTCACGTTAAAGATATCAATTATAATTACCCCTACAATTTTTTGATGAACTAAGTAAAGGGCTAAAGTTATTAAACTTTGAACGGAGACACCTGAAAACAAGGACCATTCGCACGAAACTCTTTAACCTGTATTTTAATTTCTTCTAGCAAAACGAGTAAAAATTGAAGAATGTCAATCTGCTTAAATGTCAATAGGAGCAAATAGGGTTGCCTAAAAATAAATTGTTTCCTGTAATATATAAGCATCTTTAAAAAATTAACCATTTCAAAGTAAATAGCCTCATTTTTAACGGTACGCGTAATATTAAAAACACAAATTAAAATTATTAATTGGTAATAAATTCAGGATTATAATAAAATAATAAAACATTTTTTTCCGTATTATTCATTTTATATTTTTTTGTTGGTAACACTTTTTATTTCGTTTTGGATTTTAGTGGAATGCTATTATTGTAATGTCAAGAAATAAGTTTATGAAATTTGATATTTTTGTCAATTTTTCAAATATTTAAGCGGATGTATTAAAGCTTTATAATGGATTCAAACCTCACAAGTATGTACAATAACAGCGGTTAAAATATAGTTGTTACTTTTCTATGCATTGTTTTGGTTATTAATAACTATCATGGCTACTACTGCTGTATTGAACAGATGGTTTTCAGTATGTGTAATTTACGAATGTTTAAAATTAATTAAATTTATCATGACCTTGTGCGTTTGGTTATATTTAGTAATGTTTTATTTTTATTACGTTTAATAAAATTTTGTAAGCCTTTGCTATGTCAATTTATATAAAATGAAGTTTGATTATATTTATTCTATTAGACTATTTAATAAAATTTTCGGTAAACTTAAAAATAGATAATAATACAAAAGTTTTGAAAAAGACTTATAAGATAATCTTGTAAATTCTTATTAAATAACATAATGAGTAACAAACAGACATTGGTAATGATTGACTAGTTTCATTGTATACTTTAAATATATATATATTTATTATATTTCGTTTTATCTGCTTTAGGTTTGTGGGTGAACTTCTTCAGTGCTGCTGGAATTCCTTCGGATGTTGCGGCGACATATGCTTTGACATTCACTGAGAATCGAATACAAAATGATATGCTGCTTGATTTGAACAAGGAATATCTCAGAGATATGGGCATTACACGAATGGGAGATGTAATTGCTATTCTACGGTAAGATTTCAAATTCTTTATTAATTAAATTAAGATTTTTAAGTGTGTTAAAAGACATGTTAGACTGAAAAAAATCCTGGCTGTGAAACATTAGGGAGTTGACTAGTTTCTTCAATGTAGACCAAGTGTTTACCAGGTGTAGAAGTATGAAACTGGAATTCATAGTCTGATATACTTATAAATGGTGCTCACTATGAGTTTAAAGACCATAAGACCGTTTCTGTAGCACCATCTTCTTCCTCTAACAGCTGATGTAGTTTATCAACACACAATAACCTATGTTTCATACACCAGTATATTTTTTTATAATCTCAAACATGTCGAGTTTTGTGCCTATGAACTATGATTTGCGGACAGCATTGGTTTTCTGCTATCATTGGAAGAAATCTGCTGTAAAATCGCATAGAATGCTTGTCGAAACATACGGTGAACATACTCTTGGCAAAACTCATTGCTTTGAGTAATTTAAAAAATTTTGAAGTGGTGATTTTGATGTGAGAAATGAGGTGCGTGGGAAACCACCAAAAAAGTTTGAAGACAAAGACTTGCAAACCTTATTGGATGAAGACGATACTCAGGCTCAACATTTTTGTGTTTGGTGGGATTAAAAGGATATAATATATTGTGAGCTACTAAAACCTGGCGAAACTGTTAACGCTGATCGCTACCAACAACAAATGATCGATTTGAATCGAGCAATACGTAAAAAACGACCGGAATATGCAAAAAGGCAACAAAAGGTCATTTTGCTTCATGATAATGCCGCCTCACACACAGCAAAACGGGTCACCGATACGATTGGGAAATACTAGCGCATGCGGCTTATTCTCCAGACTTGGCTCCGTCTGATTACCATCTATTCGTATCATTGGGACATGCACTCGCTGAACAATACTTCGATTCATTTGAAAATGGCTCGGCAACTGGTTCACTTCAAAGGAAGAATTGTTTTTTTAGTGTGGCATTCATAACTTGCCGATGATGTGGGAAAAATTTATAAATTTCAATGGAGACTATTTTGAATAAAATATTTTTTATAATTTTCAAATAACAGACATGCAATTTTTACAAAAAAAATCCGGTGTCATACTTTTACACCTGGTAATGTGGCTCAAAATAGGCACAATTTCCAAACTTGACGGCTGCCAACCTCCAGTAATAGAAAGGGACTTTTAGAAAATGACAAGATTTTATTTTTAAGTTGATTGTTTTAGTAGTAGCATATGGATATTTATATTTCCAGAGCTGTTACCTGTTGGTAATTTACAGTTTTACAACTTAGCTCTAGATTTATACACAAAATATTTGTAAGGTTTAAGGTACCTTATTATAAATGAAATGTAAGTAAACCATAATTATGTACATTTGTAGGCATGCTAGACAAGTTCATGAGAGCACAGCCCGTGATAAAGTTCTCAGTACAACTACCGTGACACCTAAAGTCCCTGTGGCTGCTGTCACAGGAAGAGCAACAATAACACAACCTTCATCACGTATGTTTCATTATCAATAATTTTTTTAGATAATATAACCTTAACTATGTGGTGTTAAATACAACTGGACAAAACACTTTTTAACCTTTATAGTAAATTAGTTAAAATTTTCAATGTTTCTTTGTATTATATGTATTATTGCATATGTATATGGATTTTATATCCATCTTTATTTGATGTATGTCTTAATTTACTGACTGTGGATCTCTGTTGCTGAAGACCACACGGGCTTACTACGCATTGTGGCACCAGTACCGTTTTCTCCGTTAAACAGTATTGTACAAATGTTACTGTGTTCTGGTTTAAAGGGTTTTGTAAACTATAGAAGTTACAGTAATAATAAGATAACATCTTGTGTCTCAAGGTGACGAGTGCAATGTGCTACAATGTATATCATCTCAACCAGCAATATGTTAAGAGCAAGTGTTTATTACTCACCATCAGGTTTATCACTTGATGAAATAAAAAAAATAATTTTTACTTCATTTTGGTTAACTTACTAATGATATTGATGTTTCTTACTGCTTGTTCATTATGATTCATGATGTTTTGTTAAATTTAATGATCTTTATTTTTATTTGTATATATTGCCTTTATTTGTTTTTTTTTTGTTTTACTTTTTATTATGTTTTTCTAAACAATATATTTGCAGCAGCAAGTCGTATCTTGGAACATTATACGCGCAATCCCCAAACGCTAGAGGCTCCACCTACAAATTCATTAAATCTGAAAAGGAAATCTCTTGAAAGCGGGTGAGTATATCGAGGTTTAAATAGATTTATATATATATATTTTTTAAAATAGACACTATTGTTTTTGTAGTGTTTAGATTTTTAACTACAATGAATAAGATGTATATTCAAAGTATTGTTTTTAGTGTGGATACTGGAACTAACTTAAAGAAAGCTCGTATTATCCGGTTTGCATCACAGTCGCCGCAACCTTCTGTATCGCCTGCAGAGAGTAAGTAAATTAGTTGCTGTTATTCATGAAACAGTTTTATTCAATTAAAGCGATTATGTAAACTGTGTGCCCATAATAATGTAATGATAATTAGGATAGGTTACATCACATATTGTGGTCTTTGGTTTGAGATATAAGGTGGGATCATTTCCATAGTAATTTCACTAGCTGTGGAACTACTTTAAAGTTGAACACATGATTGCACTCTATTATTTTTTGGCAGAGGCAAACAGTCTCCAGGAACACAGACGGAGACCCACCAACTTTTTTTGTTTAACTTAAAAGCAGTTTTACATTTTTGTGTTTAGTTATTTTTATTATTTGACGGGTATTTGGTTTTCCGGTTTAGTTATTTTGATTATATGTTATAAAAGAAAAAACTATTATAAAGAATATGATATGATTTTCATGGATTATCATAATTTAAAGTACAATTGCAATTTTGTTTATTCTTTGATTTATCGGATGAAGATGCATGCAAATAAATTAAGCAGAATAAATTACTAAGAGACTATATGATGTTCTTGATATTCTTTATTGATGTATGTAATCTATATTCACAGATATAGCCAACAAAAACACAGTGTTTGCACGATTAGGGAACTCAGACACTGAAAAATCTCAGCCACAGAATCTGTTAGCGTCCAAACAAATATTTTCACGGCTTGGATCAAAATCAGATAACCCCAGAGAACATGTTATGCCAATACAGAAGGATGCACTGAAGTACGAAGGCATATTGAAAGGGAATCCGGTTGTCAAGAAAGTGTTCACGGTGACCACAACAAGTAATAATACCAGGAAAATTTCCGTGGGTACCATGCGAGCTGATGAGGCGCCAGTTAGTGTCAAAGACAAGCTGGCACTCTCCGGGGTCAAGTCGGTTAAATTCTCAAATCGCGTAGAATATAAGGAAATAGAAACTAAAAAGGAGTTTAACTCGAAAAAAAAGAATTTCGCGCCGAAAGCGTCACCTGTCAACTTGAAGAAAAAAGTTTTCGCGCCAAAACACACGCAAGTGTTCAACAAACCAGAGAGGAGGTTGGTTATGCCCGAAGGTGTTGCCAGCGGCATTAAATCTAGATTAGGCAAGGAGAAAAGTAAAGATCTGGCTGTGACAAAAAATGTCTTTAAAAGGTTAGGCGTTTAATAATATTTAATAGATCATATTGTATAATGATAAGATGAAGAGTGAAGGTTTGAATATTTACTGGATGATTTATTTTCGCTATACCATATGGTGCTTACCATTACTAATTTCTTTGCATTAATTTCCATGACATGCATAACATCAATCTTAACAACAATGAATTGTCGATGTTTATGTAAATAAGATAATAAAGTTGGTTGCCAGCACTTTATTATAACTTTTTTTATTCATTATTATATTTTATACTCACTTCACCTGATGCTAAGTGATTCATAGAGATTGTGATTTACGGTAAAAGATTTATTAAAGCAAAGTATTTTTAATAATTACAGCATCTTAACAGCGTGCACACGACATAACAGAAGGTTTTATACATCAAAGGTGTTGCCAGAAACATGTACAGGAATAAATTAATAGAGGTGTTGCCAAACATGAATTAAATCACAACTTCTCTTCATTTATTTCTTAAATGTAATAATTAGTCAACACTTGCCCAGATTTTGTAACTGAAATTAATTTGAAAGTTTTAAATTTTTTTAGAGATTTTAGTGTCTCATATCTTCCAAGCATCATTTGTGTTTTTTTCAAGGTATTAATTTTGTATGAGAATCTGCAATCATGAATTCTGTTGAAACTTTTTCGACTATTATTAGTCTTTTGCAGGAATCTGGTAAGATGATGGGAAACTTCAATCTGTTTAGTACGGGTGTGAACAATAGTGTATATCAATAGTCTTTTGTTCTTCACTGGTAAATTTAATTATTTCAACAACTTTATAAGTCACTATGTTTCTTTTGCGACAGAAGATTGAGCAGTATACTCTGCTTCAACTGTAGCTTATAACTGTTGGCTAAATTTTACTCTGCCATATTACTGCAGCCCTGGCCAATTAAAAGATGAAACTACTTGTTGACTGTCTGTCCTGGGGACAGCTTTTGTCATCCATTAGCGTGAAGAAGTATCTTGCAACACCATGAGAAGGAACCTCTATTGATCCATATATGACGGAGTGAACTAGTTCAAGAACATTACCTCTTTTGCCTCAATACTCCGTTCTTTTTCTAATCTATTTACTTCTTTTAAATCTTTGCGGAGTGTAACTAAATATATAATTCTGAATCGTCTAATACGACGTATACAGCACATCTAACGCTGGGCACGTGGTCCACGGCCTGTTAACCTAAACTTAACCTAATTTTGCTACTGCTCCTAGAAGTGTAGCTTTTTTTTTATTGGTTAAGGGTCAATGCTTGACCACGATCCCACTTGGTGTTAAGTGGTGATATGGTCTATGATGGTAAAGCGCTTTGACCCAATAAGTGCCTATTCACTCTTTTCTTGAAGACGCCCACATCGTAATTGTACGGGAACATTGACGCCGGCAAATTGTTCCACTCCTTAGCTGTTCTTATTAGCACGGAGGAGCCAATCCTCTTTGTGCGTATTCGGCGGCGGATTTTTCTTAACATGTGTGTTAGTTATGTATATGTTTAAACTAGGGAGTGTACTCGGTCGCTGATGACGGACTGGGTCTGTTCTCCGACCACTTTCGCTTGTGTCGGTAGCTCTGCACCGTAACGCAGGTGTACCTTGTGTGTGCGCTGTCGCTGACAGATCCGGGGCATCCCATTCATAACGGCTGCTGGCTTTCGCGGTAGGTTTAGTGGGTAGGGGTCGTCCAGGCTGAGTCCCAAACACCCCTTCGGTCCCACCCAGGGCACCGGCGGAACGTCCGTAAAAGGATTCCCCCGCGTTAAAAAAATAAAGGTGGACCTTGTGTATGCGGTGTGTGTGTAGCTGGGGCACTGCGCTCTGAAGCGAGGTCGGCGTGATGTTGCGATGAGGCGAGTGTTGGTAATGTCGGCGGAGATATTTTATGATTGTCGTGAGTGCAGTTGCTGTCTAGGACCCTTGTGATGGTTGGATTAGTGCATGGCGTGGTCTACGTTTACGTGTTGGGTTTCAGTTGCAGGTCGTAATTGGTGGCATCGGCTACCAGAGGATTGGCGTAAGAGGATGCTTTCGAAGTACGTCTTCGAGCATTCTCTGAAGTAAACAAACTATATTTTAGTTGCACACGGCTTTACATTTGACAACTCATAATCTTTCTTTTGTTGAAGATATCTTGCATAGGATGCTCTTTTACTGCGGGGACAACAAAACAGTTATGCCGGACTCATACCGGCTAAGACCCCACGGTAGTCCCGATTACGTTGACTCCTTATGAATCCCTACTTGGGGAGTGGGTAGACTAAGATATCCTAAACTTTAACCTCCAAGGCACATAATACAACTGCGCTCTATTTCGAGGATACTAACATATGGATCATCCCTAGTATTCGCCATCTGGCCTCGGTTTTGGAGGATGAAGGTGAGCGCTATACATTCCTCTTCGAAGCCTGGTTCTCTGGCTACGGTAAGGAACTCGTGTAGTTCTCTCCCTTTCTCTTTCTGCTATCAATTCTATCTGTTATAAAATTCGGCAGGCCTGTAGCAACTATGATCAATGTGGATTCATCCATTGACCTGTTTATCTCTACCAGAAGTTTCTCTTTTTTAAGACAAATTCCAATTCATGTCCGTACTTGAATAAAATTGCAAACCTGACAGGCGACCAGATTTTATCTGCATAGGTTTCACAAAATTTTTTCCTCCATATTTTCCTCTCTGAGTTTACAGTGTGTTTAATGAGTATAGAACTTTACCAGTCCTGACATGATTGTTCCAGAAATAACCCGAGTGTCTCAATTTTCCTCGTGTCATCTTCGATGTCTATACGAGTAAATTTTGTCTCACAAGAAAATGTCCACAGAGACATATTTAATGGTTCTCTAGTGAAGTTTTCTATAACAAACTCTGCCAAGTTTTTTATATTGTATGGTTTTCATACACCTTTTTTCATTTTAGCAAAAGTTTCTATTATTCTTGCTAATGCTTCCTCTGAAATTCCAGTAGTTGAAGCCTGCTGCCGCTCTTCTGGTTTAGTTTCCTTTAGTAGATATCCTTTAAATTGTGCTCTTCCATCTTCAACTATATACACGTTATTTATCTCTGGTGTCCCCAAAATCCACATTAGTCTTTTATCATGTCGTTTTTGAAGTGTAGTTTTGACCTTCTGAAATGCTTGAGTTTTTATAATTACATCATGATGTCTTGCCGGTTTAAGATGATTCAGAATTAAGAAGGTATTTTCATCGGCATCCGTAATTGAGGTTATGCCGTTTATATTTGTTTTTGGATCGTCACTCGCTTTCATTACAAATTCAAACTTTATCTTTTCCATTCTTAGTGAAAACTACTTTGAAAATGTTGTTTAATGTGTTTTCGAACACTATGTTGGTGTAAATAAAACCAATGTGTGACCACACGTAACTTCTCGCTATACTTTTCTTTTTTACCATTCCTCAGTGTGTCTCGTGCAGGTCTAGTAAAATATGTTTCTGATATTTTCCGGTATGATCACTATGTGACCTCACATCAGGCAATCTACTAAATAGAGTTTATTTTTGTGATTGTAGCAAGGCTGGAGGTGTACACGCAACTTAAAACTGGATCTCTTAACGTCTCCACGCTTAAAACTTTGTAATTATCAACGCGTCGAGAGCGAAATGCAAGTACATATGTCCAGGCGTGGACTAAAAGACACCTGCAGCAGCAGCCTCGAGAGCACATTATCTACATTATTATTAGACGACAACAACTAGTGGCCATAGTCGCTATGCCAGCTTTTGTTCCGAATATTGCTTGCAAATTCTTGTGATCGGTTCTCAATAAATAATTTTGACCATAAATGTATTGGGATTTTTTCACGCCAATACTACGACCAGTACAATTATGGATTTTGATTTGGTAATCAAAATCACAATTGCCAATTTTTATATAATAATATTGTAATTATTGTATTTAATGCATCGTCGCCGATCGCAGTGAAGAGTAAGCTGAATTTTGGAAGCTCTTTTTTCGTTGGCCATTCGTCCATCAGGGTCGCCGTGTTGTAACTCTTCCATGCTGTTTCAAACATTTTGTATGCTTCAGCTGGATTGTTGTATTGACCGGAGTAGGCCATGGAACGTTTACATTATATTGTAGCGTTGGGCATTTACTTTGTAATGGTTGCTGTATGAGTTGCAGCATTTGCCCAAGCTACTGGATGAGAGCATGTAAGTTCTTCGTGTCTGGATCCATTATGAGTTTTATGTTGGCTCTTCTTTGTTCTTGAGTTGATTAAAAAATTATGTGATTTCATCTTTACTGTATTTTGGAAATCTCGGGATGTAAATGGATTATTTTTATCTGGTATAATTTCAGGTTTGCTGCTGTAATCTTAATTTCCCTAAAGTCTCATCGGTGGTCAGCGTCTTGATAGGGTATTTCCAGAGAAATTTGGTAAATGCATCAATAACTTTAAAAATATACTTCTAGGGTTTTGGTGTACTCGTCGAAGGTTCTAAATTGTCTCTATAATATGTGAATAATAGTGAACTTCCTTTTGTCTTTGAATTGTCAATAGGGTCAAGTATCTTTCCCTTTTTATGCAAGATTGCATGATTCATTCATCACATTTCTTATTGACTTTCTTTATTTTTGTGGTAAGTTCTATCATTTACCACGCGAGAAATGGAAGGCCGAAATAAGATAGACAAAAGCTAAAAAACTCTAGAGAGATGCTGGTGAAATCTAACGTCGTGTTCACTATAAGGCTACAAGTTCTTGGTGCCTGGACCATGCCTCCACCATGAATGTTGTGCTTGCTCTTCTTTGTTATTGAGTTGGTTAAAAAACTCAGCTGCCATCACAGCAGCTCCTATATCTACGGCCAAATAGTAATGTACGAACATTACTGTTTTCAGCTTAGGTTGCTGAATAGCTAGTAAGTTTTTTTAGTTTTTTTATACACTCTCCGTTCGTGTTTTGGGTAAGGGTAAGTTTGCTTTATCATTTCCATTTTTTTGTTTCTGTTTCCTTTCCCTAATTTTTCTGCTTTCACTCCTCACAATTTTTCCACCTTTCATTCTTTTACCATGTTCATTTTTATCCTCTTTCAGACATCGCCTCTCAGACCAAAAATACACCGTACATCTTTACATTCTGTTCTTATTTATAATGGTTTTACATTTTTTGTCTTAATTCTCTTATTTTATTTACATTCGTCTTCACCTTTTCCCTTTTCTGTCCTTATTACATTTATTTCCAAATTTAATTTATTTACTTTCCGTTTTAATTTTATATTTAAAGACTTATTTAGTTTTGTAATTTTGCTCACTACTTCCTTGCTAAATTGTAAAAATCTCACCGAGTTTTATCTCAGCGTCTGCTCTTCTTCCGCCAAATAAGAGACAGGAAGTTAGGATGATAGAAAGTTTACTGGGGAAACGAGAAAACACTACATCTTAAGGCGAAGAGGACAATATAGTATATCATCTTAACCTAGTGCCTTGTTATGGGCAAGCGTATCACTTATCATCAGGTGAACGCATTGCTCATTTCGTCACCGAGCTGAAATAAAAAAAATAGCTTTGTTATACCTGTGCATGTCTTGTCTATGGTCCAATATTGGCATAGACAATCAGAGGAACTTCTGGCATTCACTAACTGGAAATCGAACCTGGGAACCCGTATAAGAAGGTACAACAATTCGATTGTAAAGTTATGATGTCCAAATGTTAAAGTTAGAAATTTGAATGCGTGAAAAATATACACTGTTTTGTAATAAAGATGAATATTACTCTTCTGTTAACTTGATTGTAAGTTTAATAAATATATTATATATATGGTTGTTTACTTTAAATTCTCCGTGGTGTATTAACATTATATTTGATCAGGGTAGAATCAATAATACAGTAAGACCTTAGCTCGATTCAGGGCATTTCTTTTTAAAAACTATCTAGACTGAAACTCATTGTAATCCTGCCGCTTTGACATTGAAACTGAGTAAGTATATTTATTTACAATTTATTTGTATAATAAAAACAAAAGGAAAAACATTATGTACATGAGAGACACAGTAAACAAAAAGGCGAACATAATGCCACAAGGCATTCTCTTGCAGTCAACCTTTCATATTGTGAAGAGAAGAAAAGAAATAAAATACAAATAGGTAACAAACTACTAGATAAAATTAATAATATTGTAAATACAAGCAGCATTATACAAATAAACTACATAAGAACGTTATATGTTCTATACAGTACAAATATATGTATTTAAACTTACATAAATATAAATATACATAGAAGAGAAGTAAAAGAATAAACTATAAAAAAATGGTATGGATTCAGATCAATAACCAAATATGTCAACTACCGGTTGTGTTATTTCTGGAAAAGTAGTACTACCAGAGCATACGCTTAAATAAAGGTTATGTATGAGTATCTAAGTCATGATACCTGCATCACACAAGGTATATTCGAAGATTAAAAGGCATTAAGACCTTTACATGATATATATAAATAAATATGAGGATAGAGGTAGGAGTATTATGAGACAATTAAAGATGACAAGTGTGTTGTGTGAATATCCTAACTATTGCTGTATATATGCGTGTCACTTGTTATCAACTGATCTATCTAGTCTAGTATTTATGTTATATTAAAATAGAAATAGAGATTTTTTTTAATGAAGCAATGGTTAATGCTTGACCAGGATCCCACTTGGTGTTAAGTGATGATGTAGTCTATGGTGGTAAAGCGCATTAACCTAGCAAATGCTTATTCACTCTTGAAGACGCCTATATAGTATTTGTACGGGAACACTGACGCCGGCAAGTTGTTCCACTCCTTAGCTATCCTTATTAGAAACGATGAGACAAAACTCTGTGCGTATACTGTTTTAGAAGAATAGGTAACTGTTGGATCAATTTTGATCTACAGTATTCAAATTTACAAATACAAATATACTTTATTGTGCACTATCACAGTTACAAAAAAAAAGTACGTCAGTATTTTCACAAAAGGCGGTCTTATCGCTAACCAGCGATCTCTGCCAGACAACCTTTGGGTAGAAATTTAGCAAGTAGA
>DWLS01003508.1:0-15577 GCA_018246255.1 Pachliopta kotzebuea | reverse complement strand
GCTCGCCATTGGTACACTAACTATTACAATCGTGCATCTAATTACGCTTTACTTACCTCTTTAGCTGATTTTGTAAATACCGTCACGCCATTGCCGATGAGATTTTTTCTGCTGCGAGAACCTTTTTGTTCTTCCGACTCGGTGAACAAGATGAAGACGAGTCTTCATTGGAGCTAGAAGTCACTAATATGCTTCTACGAATTAAAAATTTCTATATCATTTTTAATTTCACGAATTTCGGTATTACTTAAAGTATGAATAATCTTAAATTTGTTAAATAAAGAAAAAGAGACCCGCGGTATGTCTCGTGACTAGGCGCACTGCAGACTACCGTACCGCGCGAGGGATAGGACGCCAATGATCGAAAAGGGCGCGCGCGTCGCGCCCCACCTGGATGCCGGAAGTGAAGCATAGTGTGAAAGTGACGGAAATATTAGGAAAAGAGAGAAGGGACAGGAAGAATGTCATCTCATTATGTCTAGGCTTCGAATCACGGTACAGGGGTTTAATAAAATAAATAGTAACATTCAAAGTCAATGAGTGTCTTGAGTAAATAGTATATCTTAGATCCATTTGATAGTTCATAGCACATTCTCTAATGTTTTATAATTTTTATCTCCTTAATCAATAATAATGTTAAAAATAATGATTTCTGTAAGTTTAATTAAATCATAAATAAAAAAAATTACTTCATGTACATAAATTGTAAAAAAATTATTCGCTATTCCTCATACATCATTATACTTTTATACTCGTATTACGAGTAAATTTGGTTGAATGGACGGGCGAAGTATATTTATAAAAAGTAATCCAAATTATAAATTGTAATAGATAAATACCTTTTTATCAAAATAGTATAATATCTAAAGTGAATTACATTTAATCAAGTAAAATGTATGAAATACTAAGTTATTACAATAGAAAATAGGAATACATGTTGCTGAATAATATTGTGATCGATATAATATATATTCAATATGTTATAGAAGTAATGCGCAATGCCACTTGCGCATTAAGAACGCTACTTGGTTGTTTGTTTTTATTATCAATCCGTATACAATATGTCGCCGAGTTGCATCTATATTTGCAACAACTAACTGATCACCACATTGCAGACTGCATTTGCAGTGCAGTTTCATCTCATCTTAGACGCAGGTACACTTGCGAATTAAGTTCTGAGTTATATAACTAATAACTGTAACTTTCTAAAAATTTCTATTACACAATTTAATCTAAGATTATTAATTAACACAGTGAATATTTTTCTAACGAGTAGGTATGTTTTACTACTGTGCAAAAAGTATACTATTTATACGTCAATATGTATTTAAGAGACGATATTTATCCTTACAATGTAATTTGTTTCTTTTGCACTATTTTGACATTTATTTTTTGCTCATATTTATTACTTAGAAATATTGTATTTTAAAGGTGATAAAATTATAGCCGTGCAGAAAATAGAAACTAAAAGCAAAGTAGTTTTTAAACAGAAATGCCTAAACTCTATGTAAGTGTAAACACAAATAATAGTAATATTTTAAATATGATCTTATTCATGTGTAAAAATACAATAATTAAATAAAGCATAAAGCATAAAGTGCACTGTATAAAACTCTAATTAGTTGCTATATTTAATTATATTACATTAAATGATAAAACTAGTACCGGCTATGTACAGCTGTTATTTATTAAATCGCTTTTATAACCATTTAATGCTTTCTAATGGTGTTTTAGGTAAATATCAGGACAATGAAATTCCATAAACACGCATACGATGCTGTACATTGGTACCTTAACGAATTGGGATGTCGTGTGGTCGCGCAGACAGGTATTGTGTCCGATAGGTATCACCTCGGCAAAATGATACTACAGAGTTTCAAAGATACTCCCAATTTTGTTTTGCAGGTAATCATGATTCTCTATTAATATTGATATTTCTTTTTTACAGCGTGGTCTAATCACAACACGTATGGCTAAAAATAGTGAAGATGTTTATAATATAATAGAGAAGTATTAGTTGAAACATTTAGACAAAAACCTTATTTAACTAACAAACTAATCCAAGCCATACTAAATTGTCCACTTATAAGGCTCCCAAAAAGAATGATTAATAGATAACCTCAAATTAATCTAAATTAATAATACTGTATTTAATTTTACCACAATGATATCAAGTACTAACCTGTGGTGAATTCTCAAATACATTGTAATTGTAAAATAAGATAATTTCTCTTCCATGGAACAAACGATTCCGTTTGTGAGAAATAAACAAGGAATTTTTGAAAAAAAGTATCGCTTTTAATAAACCTATATAATTCTATATCTCTATAGCGTTACATTGAAAATGTACCAAATTTTATACATCTTTTACATGGAGTTTTAAAAATATCTTTCTTAAGACAGTTTTTAACATAATAAAATTAAGTAATTTTGAGTTAGATTAGTTCTATCTCTAGTATCTGAATTGCTTTACGTATTTTGTCGTAGATCGATGGGAGCAATGGAGAATATGACACATTTCAAAATGCATTGGAAAGATCAATTCGTTGCGCGACTGGCTTCAGAAGTTTGGGGTTAAAAACTGATGACGTCGTTGTTATTCTAGCGCCCAATCATAACAATTTGACCATACCCTTGTACGCCGGTTTTTACTTAGGCATATACATCGCATTTGTGGACATGACTCTTGGTATAAGTAAGTCATATACATTTTATTAATATTAACAACGTGGCCGCAAAAGCTATTGCGAAGCTGTTGTTTCTCTAAAACATCGACATCTACTAATCACTTAAGCAAAATTTTAAATTAAAAAATTTGGATAAATGTTTAATATTAAAGACATATTATGTACAGATAGCTTTAAATAATAAATGATTAAAATTCTAATCCTCTTTCATAAATTAATAAAGAGGACATGGGCAACTGGTTAAATAAAAATTAAAGCCAATTTTTTTCGATTTCAGACGAACTTCAAGCTACGTTTAATATTTGTACACCAAAATTAATATTATGTCAAAGTAATAAAGAGGCAGACGTAGAGACAGCGCTGAAGAATATCAAAGTTGATGCCAAAATTATAACATTTGACAAAGGAGCCAAAAATTACAGTTTTCCGGAATTCCTTCAAAAATACGGAGACGACACAACAATCGAAAAATTTGTGTTAGTATTTAAATCAATATCTTCTAAAAAAAATTATAATTTTCTTAAATTAAACACTGGGTACATAAATAAAATATGAAAAGTTATAAAACAAGGGTAATTGTGTTTGAAATAGTTATAACAAAGAAATATAAAAATAACTGTGTGATGTTGATAATAGTAAATTATAATGATCGCTATTCACTATATACTAGATAGTTTATCTCTACAGAGACTACTAGTAATTGTCCATTATCGAATTGTTTATATAATTAATATTACAGATATCAATTTTATTAATACTAGCTTATTCATTCTTGTCCCAATTTTCTCAATATTCTTATTCCAATCTTGTTTTTTTCGGAAATTTAAATATTGTTGATATTTTAAGCATTTATTACTTATCGTGTAGGCGTCGATCTGCTGTTGAAAATGATTTTTATGTTATGAGTTTGGTTTTTCGTTTCGTTTGGAAAAACGAATAAAGTGAGATCCAGATATGAGTTCCAAATGCTAAAAATTTTAACATTAGTTCAATAATGTCAGTTCACAAAACCAATAATTGTTCATAAATCGAAAAACAATATTTATGGTACTATATAAATAAACATGAATTGCAAATATAATTACAGACCAGAAAATTTTAATTCCGAAGAGAAAACCTGCTTATTGATATCAACAAGTGGTACTACCGGGGCACCTAAATATGCTGCTCTTACACACAAAAACCTTATATTTGGATTGTCATACTTCTGGTAATTAAATAACTTAAATATTAATACTAATAATACTATGATTTTTTCAGAGCCATTTTCATGACGTACTTTTATTTATTTTAGGACAATGGTCTCTAAATTTCCCACGCCTATCGAAACTTGTTTGATACAATCGCCCGCGCAATGGCTGTCTGCAATAGTACACTTTGTGTTATCACCGATATTGAGGTACACAAGAGTACAAACTTCTCAGCTAGTAACGTTGAAGCACATAATATTTCTTATAAATAAATACAAGGTAAAATTATCCTCCTCGTTATTTATCGATATTAAAATAACACCCGACTCTACATCGACTTATTTAACTTTGCTACCATGCAATCACGATATTTGCAGCTGATCTAGACATCGTAAGAAATCAATTGTTGTGCAATAACTTTTCCTTCTGTACATTATAATTGTCGTCTTTTAAAAGTATCGTTAATTACTTAAAGTAAAAGTGATGAAGCTATACGCCACCATTCACTTCATAGCTTGTACTCGCTGGGGTATAAAAGTATACACTCTGATGAATTTTCTTAAACAATACCAATATTTTGTTTGTTTTATTAATACTTTAACTACATACAGACATGAAGATTATTTATGCTAAGCTTGTCTAGCCAAATGCATAAAAATAAAGATGCAAAATTGTTAATATATATATGCGCAATAATTAATTTTAGTAAAAATTAAATCCCGACGTTCTACCTTTACAACAGCTTAAACTTATACGCACTCAAGGGTAATTGTTAAAAATTATATAATGTGTGGAAGACCTATTAAATTATTGCTGCCACTTTACTCTTCGAAAAAAATATACAGTAACATAAATAAATAAAATAATTATTGTAAATTTCAGCCATGTCATATAATTATGAGCCCTACAACGATGACAACTTTGATCAAGCCCGGAGAAGTTGAAAAATGTGACTTTTCCTGTATCAAGATATTGGTTTTAGGGGGTAGTCCGGTGCAGCTAACACTCATCGAAAAAGTCAAAGTATAAACAAAACGTCATTTGTATATTACAAAATAAAGGGTAGAGTATGATATTAAAATAAGAATATTTATTAAGCAGATTTAAAAAGAATTATCTAGTCATCAATTGTCGAAATTAATTGATTATTCGTCGTCGCGTTACGCGTGACAACACCCTACTATTATTCAAAGTACAGTTGTGGCTAATCGATCGAAAGACTTCCATGTGCGCTGAGGTGGCAGTCAATGTATAATTATAGAGAAATGATATAATATACATTATATAAAGACCTTTCTGTGATAAGCTCTTTTCATCTCAGCCTATTGCAGTCCACTGCTGAACGTAGGCCTCTCCAATAGATTTCCAGCGCGACCGGTCCATAAGCTCTTACTACATTCTAATTAAGAATCTTGTTTACTTTGCAGAAAATAATGGTAGATACTGAGGTATATACTTGCTATGGTTTCAGCGAAATCGCAGGTATCGCTTTTAACCCAGTATCAGCCTTCCCCGGCTCTTGTGGCAGACCTTTAATGCATCTTCATTACAGAGTGAGCAATATTTAATCAAATTACTCATTATTAATTTTTGATGTCAACTTATTCTTTTAATTTTTAATCGGTCATTTCAGGTCTAAAGAGGTCAGGATAAAAGTTTAGTGTACTCAAAACCATCTATACTACCCGATTTTATATTTATCTAATGAAATAATCAGAAATATTGTTACAGATTTTTAAGTTGTTGACCTTTATAATTTGTAAAGATTATTTCAGCTGTTAGATCCAGACACAGGAATAGACATTTTAGAACCTCACAAAACTGGAGAACTATGGGTCAAAGGTCCGGCTACTTTTAAGGTAGAGCGTTATTATAAATATGTGTGTGTCCTCCAGGCCGATTTCGGCTACGGCAACTGCTTAAGTTTTTTCAAAAAACATCACATTATAAATATATCAATTTATTAAAAAGGCTAAATCTAATAATTAAATATTACCACAACCATCTTAGCCCAAAATTTGCAAATCGGTTTATAAAAAACTTTTACTCTTGCTTTGAAAGAGAAGACCGGAAGTTTCAGGTGTGGAAACACAAAAAAGGGTTATATTACCTTTTAATTTAACGTTTATTTTATGGACACCTTTTTTATTCATACCAAATAACGAAAAACAAAAGAATTGCCTGAAAACCGTCTTTGGCGGTCTCATAAATGAAAGGTCTTTCTGACAACCATTAAATGGAACATATTCATTTGAGAATAGCGATGATGATGATCATGTATGAAATCTTGCATAGTTGTACATGAAAATGTTAAGGCAAGTTTTTTTATAATATTAACTAATAAAACAAACAGGATAGTTTTACGCTTCCCAGTCATCTAATGGTATACATCATTAGTCTCAAAATTAATAAGCGTGTGTTGCTAAAAATCATTCACTTAGGCAATGGAAAACTACAATTTACAAAGATTACCGTATTCCTGTTTAAGCTCTAAAGCTAGTGCAATTACTCTTTTAACAAGAAACCATATCTAAGATGGACGTGCTTGAATAATCAAGTTATTCCTTTTTTAGGGTTATTATAATGATCCACAAGTTACTGCTGCATCATTTGCGGAAGACGGTTGGTTAAAGACAGGCGATCTCTTCTACAGGGATGAAAACTGGAATTTCTTTTTCGTCGACCGTTTGAAACTGTTACTGAAGTATCGCAGTCACCACGTAATATATACATTGTTATTATATCATACATAGCGAAATTAATGCAAAGCTTTAACTGCAGATTTTATTCCTCGACTAAGTTTACATTCATATTTTTCCAAACAAATTATCAAAGTTTTGTTTGAGCAGGTTTATGGCCTTATAGCTTTTCCACTACATCATTTGTTCGCGAATTCACTAATTATAAATGAACAATGGTTTTAAAATAAACCTTATCCTCACACGTGATTTAACTTTATGAATGACAGATTTCTCCAACTGAAGTAGAAGCAGTGATCATTAAGCATCCCGGCGTACTAGACGTTGCAGTGACCGGTATCCCTGATGACGAAGCTGGTGACCTTGCCGTAGCGTGTGTCGTGCCACAAGACAACTACCCGTTGACTCCGCAAGAAATCAAGGATATAGTAAAAAGTAACCATTTTCACTAAACGTCTGTTTCCGATTGTAATGAATATTTAAATAACTACATGTTTAGAAAAGCTTCTTAAAAACGTTGACTAACATTCTATGCGTGCCTTGAATCCCTTTTTTATTTATACCTTTGTTACATTTTTGATGAACCAAAAATTCGCAAATAAGCAATTGTAAATCAAGCACAGTTACAGGGGTAAAAAATGTACTTTCATTGTTAACATGCAATTAATAATTTTTTTTTCAGAATATCTCACCGATTCTAAGCAATTGAGAGGTGGAGTAATCTTCATGAAAGATTTGCCCCTGACTTCCACCTCAAAAGTAAATAGGGCCATGCTGAGGAAAATTGTAAAAGACTTAAAAAGAGAGTAAATTTCAGGCTTTTCGTTGCTTACTGGGGTACTTTGCATACAAGAAAGGAAAACTCCGTATTGTGACTAAATTAATTTTATTTTGTAATTATTATTAAAATCAATAGATTCTCTATATTCTACAATATATTTTACAATCAATAAAAAGTTTAATAAATAGTGTAATAGCAAAATAAATGAAATGGATAACAAGTTATTTACGTAGTGAAGTTTTATTTTCGGTAATTATTTATGCTCGAACTCGGCCTTCAGTATTAAACAGAAAAAGTCTTGTTATTGAAGAACTTTAAGCTGAAATTTGTTTGTTTAAAAAATGTAATGCTGCTGCTACTAAGAAGCTCCTTATATGATTTATAAATATAAATCTTAAAAGAACTCAGAGCCCTTTCAAAAGATTTAAACATGACTTCGGAAAGATTAAGTAGAGAAGAGAACAATATTTGGAATACATGATGTAACTATCTCTTTAATTAGCATTGAAATAAAATCCAAACTCGCTATAGTAATAGTGTTACTTATCTAAATTTTTAAAATTATTTGTATTTATTTTGAATTCATAATAAATATTATTGTACATGAGGTAAAGTGTAAGTTAGATCTAACTACAATTTGTTAATTTTTTGGATTACACAAACACTAAATTATATAATATATGATATAATTAAAAGATAACCTTCTAGATAAAACGTTCAAATATCCAACTAATAAAATTGGTTTTTTTTCTACATCATTGCGATAATAGTCTTAAGATAATCCGCGCCGGTCAAATATAAATACTTACAACATTTGTAATGAAAATTTAGTTATATTAACAGACTGTAGCAATACAGATAGTGCTGCAACTGTGTTTTGTTTATCAGTGAATTTACCCATATAATTTTCTACCTGTAAGAGAAATAAGAACATTTGTTAGGTACTTATTAGATTTTTAAAACTAATATCTACTTAAAATAACCTTCTCATAAAACTTTTTAACAGGAAACAGGGATTCCTTGCAAAAAAAAATGTTTATTTTGCGCAATTTCATTAATTTTTTTTCTTATATACATATTATAAAAATTTAATATCCATTTTTTTTTAATTCCTATCCTAAAAAATCCATTACTTAACTTAAATAATTATATAACACTAGTTCCGGCTATATACAGCTCATTATTATTGAATCGCTTTCATAACAATATAGTGCATTCTAATGGTGTTTCACATAAATATCAGGACAATGAAATTCCATAAACACGCTTACGATGCCGTGCAATGGTACATTACCGAATTGGGATGTCGTGTGGTCGCGCAGACCGGAATCATGACCGATAGATATCACCTCGGCAAAATGATACTACAGAGTTTCAAAGATGCGCCCAACCATATTATGCAGGTAATCATGAAACTTTATCAATACAGGTACATTTTTTTTTTAAATCCAACATAATTTTTCATAGTATGGTGTAATAATGTGGGGTCTATGGTTAACAATAGTAATTTATCCTATAAAATAGCTCAAAATTTATATTAAATGTTTTTTTGTTAGTTATATCCAAGGTGGGTTCTATTAATTACCAAAAAGTAATTATCTATACAATACAAAATCGTAAATCCAGTAATAGTTGAGATGTTAATAAAAAAAACCTTAATTAAGAGAATAATTCATGCCGCACTAAGTTCTTCACTGATACGGCGTCCAAAAAATTAATAACCTAAGATTAATTTAAATCAATAAAACTTAACATTATTCTTTTCCCTGTGATACCAGATATTAACTGCAGTACATTTCCACATACATTGTAATTGTAAGAGAATTCGTCTTCCTTACTGCATATAGCCAGTTTCAGGTAGTCTCAGTTTGAGAAGAATGATTAGAGAAACCTTAAAAAAAAATATCCAAGTTTAGTAAACTTCTAAGTTTTTTTCACTCTCGCAATTCTTTGAAAATGTGGCAAAATTACGACTTTCTTAACGGCTCTTTCTTAAACCCCCTGTTTTAAAAATGTCTATTTTATAGTAATTTGTAACATATTAAATGTAAAAATTATTGGTGAGGTTAGTTCACCACTACCCTTATAAAAGTTATGGATGACATAAGGAGGAAAAGGTCAAACAGAAAGTTTTCATCATAGCTGTCATTAATATTTCAAATGCTTTCAACACAGTCGATCATGATATCTTTTTTTCTATCATAAACAATTTAAATACTCATCCTCAACCTTAAAATATTTTTTTTCACAACTTCGCGGTACCCAGCGGAGAGCTCTTCTAGTATAACAATCTTTTCCTTTGGGAAATGTGTGTAAAATACACACTGCACTGTACTACACTGCATTCTCTTTATCGTTTAAAAAACTTTCTTCCGATAGAAAATAAACTTATACTTCCTAATTTACTCAAACCCGCCCCATAATTTATTACTATAATATGTGCTGCTCACATCTTATCCATAAACTTCTGAACAAGTTGAAGCGCTTTCTCTCAATATTTGTCATCATCATCTGCCGATAAATGTCCAAAGTTGGACATAAGACTCCCCCAATAGTGAGGAAGTTTCGGCTTGTTGTTAAATTGGGTTCTTATCTGTCAATGGCGTAACCTTTGCTATCTTCGTACCCGATTATAAACAATTAAGACCTTAACGTTAATTTTCATTTCTACTCAACTGCTCAAGTTTGCCGAAATTCTAATTGTTTGAACATTCTTCTCCCATAACACATATTTGATTTCCTTAATTTTTCTCCTAGAGTGCAATCTATTCTCTTCTGTAAGGATATTAAGAAAACAACAAACAGACGAATATTTAAAAGGCTGCTGCGATCTTATTATTTAAAAGAAACTATAACTTTTGTCGGTCGTGATGACTATGTCATATAACACTTCTAACTGGTTATTTTTTAATAAATACTTAATGTACATTTACTATGTATATTTATATACATATATAGGGTGTTCGGAGACCGCTCCCGAAAACAAAGACAGGTGATAATACTAATGACATGACACCTTTGATGATGGCACGGGAAAAATCGTTTCTGATTAAATAAAATTATATTTTTCAGAAAATTTTTTAGCGTTATTTACGCTCCATTATGTTAGTACAGTTAAATGAAACGATAATTTCATAAATATACGTTGCTTTACTAAAAAAAATCCTAACAATAAACTTCGTAATCGACAACTTACGGGCCAACGAACTCGCAGACCCGGCGCGGCGCAGATTCGCGCGGTGGGCGGGAAGCGACGCCTCCAACCCCCATACCCCCGCAGGAAACGATCGCGCAGGTACTTACATTTGTATAAATAACTAACTATTGTACTTACTTAGCCACTGTGCTAAGCTTTACCTAGCCCTAGCTAGAATAAACTATGCACTGCTGTTCTACAAATCGAACACCAAACCCGATGGTTTTATTTAAGGACCGCATACTAGAGCCAGTGTTTCTGCCACAGCGATTTGACGGACAGCGATATTAAGATTATTATTTTTTAATAAGTTATTACTGAACTGAGATCAGTAAGAACAGATTGTACATAACGAAATACATCAGAATAATAAACATAATTACACGATGGAAAAAGGCGTCGATCTCTCCTTGTTAATATTTTATTTAAGTAATATTTTCATTTGCAGGGATCCTACCCGGTACTTAGTTTATTCTACCAGTAAATTCGAAATAAAGTGGCTAGGTAAAGACAAGCATAGTGGCTAAGTAGATAGTTAGTTATTTATACAAATGTAAGTACTTGCGTGATCGCTGGCTGCAGGGGTGTGGAGGTTGGGGCGCCGCGTCCTCTCCCCCGAGCAAGTCAGCGCCGAACCGCGCCCGCGACTTCGTTGACCCGTACGTTGTCGAGTATTAGTATGTTCCGGACTCCGAAATTCATTTAAATTTATTACAATTAGATTTTTTTGTAAAGTAACGTATTTTTATGAAATTATCGTTTCATTTAGCGATACTAACATGACAGAGCGTAAATAACGTCAAAAAAATTTGAAAAAGATCATTGTTTTAATCAGAAACGATTTTTTTCCGTGCCATCATCAAAGGTGTCATTAGTACTATCACCTGTCTTCGTTTTCGGGAGCGGTCTCCTAACATCCTGTTTATTATATGTAATTTTTTTAGCGTGTTCGTATATGTATTTGCTATATTTTGTGAAATTGTACATAGTACCACATACAAATATTTAAAATGTTGTGTCCATCTTTTTTCTCTTCACACCTACATAGAAATCATACATAAATAACACCTTTTATAATACTTATACGTATTTGTTCACAGATCGATGGAAGCAATGGAAAATATGACACATTTCAAAATGCATTGGAAAGATCAATTCGTTGCGCGACTGGCTTCAGGAAATTGGGATTAAAAACTGATGCCGTCATTGTAATATTAGCGCCCAATCATAACAACTTAACTATACCCATGTACGCTGGTTTTTACTTAGGCATTTACATAACTTTTATCGACATGACTCTTGGTACAAGTAAGTTATGCATATTTTATTAATGAATATCACATTGTAATGAAAAAACTAAAATGACTAATATCCCGTTTGTTTCCATAAAAATTAATGAGATCTAATAATTAGATTATATTTGAAGACATTATTATACCAGTCTTTGAACATAATTATATCACATTTTCGTGCATCGGGCCAGTGATGATATTTTAGGTGGCCACTTATAATTGGCCTTATAAAAAGGCTTAACAAAGTCATTCAAAAGGCAATGGAGAGGAATATATTCGGAGTTACTGAATGCGATCGAATAAGGATTGAGAAGATCCGTTAAACTTAAGTGCCAGTGAGCAGAGCACATTGTTTGAATAATTGAAGATCTATGGAGCAATAAAGGCCATGTATCGGTAGACGTAGCGCTGTGAGGCCTTCGAAAGGCTAGAGGGGACCGCAGGAAACTTTGAAAGCGAGAAGTGCAAGACCGATCGCTGAGGAGGTCTTATTTCTGACGATGGACGTCAATCGGCTGATAATAATTAATGATGACGATGAATAATATAAACTGTGGTTCAAATTAAAAAAGATAGTTTAATGTTTATTATTAAAGACAGTTAAAAAGGTTTTGGCTGTTATCAATAATATACCCGTACAACATAAATTTTAACCCCCATGAATAAGTTCATACAGAGAACATGAGAGGCTGCTTAGACAAAACGTTGAAGCAGAATATTCTGTTTCAGACGAACTTGAGGCGACTTTCAATATTTGCGCACCAAAATTAATATTATGTCAAAGTAATAAAGAAGGGGATGTAGAAGAAGCAATAAAGAATATTAAAGTTGATGCTAAAATCATAACGTTCGACAAAGGAGATAAATATTACAGTTTCTCGGAATTTCTTCAAAAATACGGAGACGACACATCAGTAGAAGAATTTATGTAAGTTTATAACATAATTATGTTTCGAAATAATCCACTGAACAACCTCCTGTAAAAGAGACGAATTTGAAGAAGCAGAAGAATGTAATAGTGATGTCACCATCTGTTAAAAACCTTAATCTCCATATCGATTCAACTCTTAGTTGGCAACACAAGTGGCGAGTATCAACCGTAAAGTAATGAGTACTTTAAGAGAGTTCTATCGCTTTAAAATCTTTTTTCACTCCAAGACTAAGGCGATAATTATGTAAACTTTAATTTTTCATTTTATTGATTATAGTGAATTGTGATTTTCAGCCCTTAGTACAGAACTTCTCAATAAGTACGATACTATTTTAAATAACTGTATTCGATTCATTTTTAAACAACATCAATATGATTATGCATCTACTTTTTGTTCACACTTAAAGTGTAAACCCTTACCTCAACAGCGATTCTGCAGCAACTGGGTGTTGTAACAGTGCAGAATTCTTTATTCTGACATTCATTCCAAAACTACTTTCTAATCTTATTTCATATTTTTCGTATTTAAATTATAACCATGCCAAAGATCTTTGTCCATTTAAAATGTATTATTATTTTCTGAAATGCATTCCGTCTCGAAATCAGAACAGTAACTAATTGGTACATCTTTCTCTTAAAAATACGGAAATTTCGAATGTGAAATAATTTAATAATATTAGTTATAAAAGATTGGTTTAGTATTGAATAAGACAAAGATGAATATTTGTAAATAAACACGTATTATAAATAAATTTTCAGACCAGAAAATTTTAATTCAGAAGAAAAAACCTGCTTACTGCTATCGACAAGTGGCACTACCGGAGTACCTAAACTTGCTGCCCTTACACACAAAAACCTTGTTATTGGATTGTCATACTTCTGGTACACAATTGAATAACCTAATTTTATACTATAATTTTTAGAGCCATTACACATTTATCTATTTTAGGACAATGATCACTAAATTTCCAACGCCTCTCGAAAGCTGTTTAATACAGTCGCCCGCGCAATGGATTTCTGCTATAGCACACTTTGTTTTGTCACCGATATTGAGGTACACAAGAATTCAAACTTCTCAGCTAGTAACAATGGAGCACATAATTTCTCTTATAAATAATTACAAGGTAAAACTATCTTCCACGTTATTTAACTATGTTATATAACAATCAAGTCTACTTCAACTTATTTAACACTATAATTCTGCAGACACTTTATTTGCTGCTCATCTAAACGTTAGTAGAAATTAATTGCTGTCCATTATCTTCTCATTATAACATAATTGTAATCTTTTATTATTACACTTATTTACTTATTAATAAAGGCGACAGACAAATACGCTACCGATCACTATGGTACACGCTGGGGTATAAAGATACAAAAGCGAAAAGTTTTTATTAAACAATACCAATATTTTATATATTTTTCACAACGTTTAATTATACACATTTGAGATTGTTCACACTTGTAATGCATATCAATTAAAATGCAAACTTGTTAATATTTGGACATACAATTCATATTGAATAATTTCTTTACAATTTCTTAAAAATATATAGTTAAACATTATCTAATTTAACATCTAACGTGGGGAAGATCTGTTAAATTATCATCGACTACTTTACTCAAAGAAAATAACATACCTTAAAGTATACATTTAAAATAATAATTGTAAATTTCAGCCCCGTTACATAATCATGAGCCCTACAATGATGACAATTTTGATCAAGCCGGGGGAAGTTGAAAAATGTGACTATTCCTGTGTCAAAATATTGATTTTAGGAGGTGGTCCGGTGCAGCAAACGCTCGTCGACAAAGTCAAAGTATAAACAAAACGAAATATATAACATGATAATGGCGGGTGAAGTCTGATATTACCATAAAGAATATTTACGAAGCAGGATAAAAAATAATTATTTTTTTCAAGTTGAGCTGTTCATTCGTCAGGTTACGTGCCTCAAAACAACACCCTACAATCATCCAAACTCGATTTGTGGCTTATCGATCTAACGACTTATATGGGCGTCATGGAGACTATCAATGTTTAGTTACATGATAATGAATATTAAAAATATCTTTCTATGATAACTACTTATTACTTCCTAATTCAGAAACCTTATTACTTTTCAGAAAATAATGATAGATACTGAGGTGTACCCTTGCTATGGTTTTACCGAAATAGCTGGTGTCGCTTTAAATCCGGTATCAGCTTTCCCCGGCTCTTGTGGCAGACCTTTTAATCATCTTCGTTACAGAGTGAGAAACACTTAATATATTACTTAAATTACGTCTCAGAAATTAAAATTCTAAAAACAAACGAAATCCTTATGTTTCTTTTCCATAACCAAAACGTTAAAAGTCTAGATGTTAATTTATTCTTTCCATATTTCATCCCATGACAATTTAGCAAAAAGTTCTTTTAAGAAATGTGTTCAAATTCTTGACATTGAAGATTAGCATACTCAAATAATTTATACTACCGTTTGCATATTTATATTATATAGAAAGTATCACAAATCTCCTCATAAGTTTTTGGTCCTTGACCTTTATAAAAAAAACACGTTTAACCACAGTTAATTCATTAAAAATGTTTCAGATAGTAGATATAGACACTGAGATGGACATTCTAGAACCTCACAAAACAGGTGAACTATGGGTCAAAGGTCCGAATACTTTTAAGGTACAGCGCTATTCAAAATATATCAATTTTAAATATAAGAATTTACAATGGGGAGTGTTCCGAGGAGTTGTTCAATTTAATAGAAGCCGCTGACTTTCGCAACCGATCGTCTCGCCGGAACTAT
>DWLS01003507.1:0-15578 GCA_018246255.1 Pachliopta kotzebuea | reverse complement strand
TATATATATATATTCTAATTATTTTTTTGATGAGACGAACAAGACGTTCACCTGATGTTAAGTGATGCCCTGGTCTATAACAAAAATTTAACTAAAGTCGACACACATCACCACATTACGCTCATCGCTTTGAGACATGTGTTAAGTCTCGTTAGCCCAGTAATTTCACTAGCATACAGAACCTGCAATAGGAGCTGCGATAGTACTAGAAGGTCTTTGACAACAGAAGCCTACTAAAAGCCAGTAAGGCACATCTAATAAAATATAGCAAAAGCTCATATATATAGTTGCAAAAGCTTTGTACGGTAGTCACTCAAAAATTATTAAACTTCGATTTTGACACTTTGGGAAAATGACTTTCACCTCAAATTAAAGTAACATCAACGTATTTTGAATAGGATCCTGGTTCGTCTCCGAGAGCACATGTTATGATGTATAATTGGTGGTAAGGTTTTCAAATCGGACAGTATAATCTACCATAACTGTATGCTATGGTTCTACTGTAAACATGCTTTAATCGCTATCATTAAAACGCTCCCGCTAACAGTGGGGACCCACCTCGCCGATCAAGTTTAGTGCGATACAGCGCTGAAAACTTTTGCGATTTGATATCGGCAGCTTTATGGGCATGCAGTAGGCGACTTGTTTATTACTACTTACTGCAACACGTTCACCACAATCACTTAACTCAATTCTAAGCGTTTTAAGATTTATTATAATAACAGTTGTTGTTAAGGATATGATAATTAAACCTGTGATAGATCAGTTTGGAAAACGTTCGTACGCACTATTTTGGCGGTGGGTCCGTAGCCAGATACCTTCGACGTACCCCAGCTGGCAAACAGTACTGTGCAAATATTACTATGTTCCGGTTTAAAGGGTAACGAGACCGTGACCTTGGTATTAAAGAGTAAACAGTAAATTATGATGATAAGATAAAAACATCGGGGAAGCAACGAGACTTTGTGTAGTTTTAACCATAGTAATATATCTTTGGGCCAATGAACAGTTTTCAAAAACCTATTTATGGAAATTACTGGGGTAACGCGACTTAACATTGTATGTGTCTCAACGCGAGGAGCGCAATGTGGTGCAGTGTATACCATATTAACCAGCGTCATGTTATGGGCAAGCGTATCTTTTACCATAAGGTGAACGTCTTACTTGTCTCGTCGCTTAGTCGTTTAAAGTTCAATTCTTAGTGAGTTTAAATTTCTGGTGAAAAAAACATCGTAAGGTAACCATCGATTTCTGTGAACGTAATATAAACCACCCTCCAAATGACCTGGACTTAAAATCTAGTCATGTGATGATGTTCAAGCATTAAAATTAAAAAGATAAGAGTTACAAAATTCCTTTGGAAAGAACCTTACAATTGTTTAGACTCCATCATCATCAAAGGTTAAACGGCCTGCTGGATATAAACCTGGGGGATTTGGGTCATCTAACCACGCTGGTACAATGCTGGGTAGCCGGAACCTCGTTTGTTGATTAGGATGGTGCATCACGAGCATTGGCTTGGGTCCCGTGAGTGATTGTGTAGGACCCCTTACACTCCTGACTCTATCATATAAAAAAGGAAACCTGCGGGTTACATTGCAAGAGTATGGCTGCTGCATCATAGCTGTACAACTCTTCCAACCTTCTAGTAATAATGGACTCATGAGCTTAGTTTAACCATGTACACCTGCTAGGTTACAATCAGGTTTCCAATAAAACCCAACTGGTAACAAACAACAATTGTGTTGAATTTTATAATTCCGCGAACGGCTAATTTGTGTGATTCCGTACAAAATTAAAGAGCGTTGGGGAAAACGCGTTTTGCACGATACCTACAGTAAGATTGGCGAGTTAAAAATAACCTTAACTTAATTATTTTATGATCTACTTTAAGCTTACTTAGTTGTTTATTGAGACATTTTGTTCCTTCACTCAAGGACATTGAGTTAACGCGTAACTCAGGAAATGATCTAGGCATTGGAAAATACAGTGAGTAACTTAATATGTACTTTACGTATATTATTTCAGTGTGCGATATGTATATTAAAAAAATTACCAAAGTACGTATACTTGTAACTTTGTTAAGCACGATAAATAGAAAAAATTCCACTTGATTTTTGGTGAAGACAAAGTTTGTGATAATAATAGAATCTTACATATTTCTCGTTTTAATGTAAAATTACGCTTAAACTTTTCTTTTAGCATATGTTGAACTTAAGTAACATTCTGCAATATACTGATGGTATTTATCAGATAATTTAGAAAGAACTATCATCAAGCTCATGTGAAACACACTGCGATATAACAGTGCGACATGAGCAAAGTTCACCTGATGGTAAGTGATACGCTTGCAAATAACAACATAAAGCTGGTTAAGTTGTACACATGAACTTGTCGCTTTAAAACTTAAGATGTTAAGTCCCGTTACATCAGTAATTTCACTAGCATACGAATTTCAAACTGGGACACAGTTATGTTTGAAGATATTTGTCAGCTGCAATAGGAACTGCGGTGGTACCTACGTAGACGGTCTTTAGCAATAGACCACCAGTGAAATTTGTAGCTGTGTTAACATCCTAACCAGTGCTATAGAAGTCATGATAGCCTAGTGGTTTGAATACTAGCTCCACTCCTGAGGTCTTCGATTTATATGCAGTTAGTATAACACTAACTAATATCACGTGCTTTAGGGTATCTATCAAATCGCGAGGATATAAACTTTAAAAAAAACAGAGCTATTTACTAACCATTTACAACTTAGCTATTAACTTTTTAATTTATTTATATCTTGTAACACCTTGTGTAAAGGCGGACTAACGCCATTGTCATTATATTACAATCTATCTTGGCTGGTGCAGAGATATCATGAAGTAAGTAGGTGCATTAGGCAATTAAAACAATAGAAGTGTGATAGTAAATATCAAAATATTATTAAATTACAATACATACATAAAACAAATATCATACACATAATATATTTCTACTTACAACAAATAATAAAATATAAATAAATATATCGATACGTAATAATTTATTTATTTATGAGGACCCAATCATTTATTTTTGATTAAACTATTCTTATCATTATCAGCCGATAAACGCCAACTGCTGGACATAGGCCTTATAGATCTCCACTCGATCAGTCCTGCGCTATCTAGTTATTAAAAAATTATGACTAAATGCGTCTGAAGAAGTTCGAGTATGTACAGACGCCGCAATATTACAGGCAGGAAGAAACACCACCAGGTAAATATCCAGTCACGTCTCGTTTCTTTATGTAATTGGAAAAAAAACCCACAGCCACGCTGCCTCCTTTACTTATCGCTGCAGAATTAATCCTTTCGAAATGCCGTCTCCTGCCGCCTGCGAGCTCGTCTCCATGTTTCACTTCATCCGCAAACAAAGGCGCCCCCCAGACAACCGATTCTCCTGACCTTTTCTACATTAAGTACTTTGCTTGCTGCCGCAGAAGGGAACCAGCGCAGAAATACGTACATTAGGACTTACCAGTAATGAATGCGACTCGGACTTGACAATTCAAATCTTTACAAGACGGGAAGAATACTTAACACCGTATATCTCAAGACGATGATTCATTCATCAGTCCCAGAGCTCGCGGATCCGGACTCCTCAAGCTGAACAATGTTAATAAAAATATATAAGGAAATGAAGAAATCAAGGAAAATGGACTAGGGGACGGACGAAGAGATATAAGTGGGAATAGAAAAAGGGAGAAAGCGACGAGCGCAAGGTGCAAATACCATAACTATGCATATTTTTGACTTTCTTACACAAATATGTTGGTCATATAAAAATTACTATTTATATGTACTTCCGGTATAACCGGCCAACCGGAAGTGGGAACAAGAGTCACCGAGCACCTTATTGGTGCATACTTTTGATATCTTTATTGAAGTAAAAGTGTTCCTCGTCAAAAAATTACTTTGAATTTTTAAAAAAATATTTTTTATGGTCTTCCGGTTCTGGTCGATCAACCGGAAGTGGGATCAAAGTCACCGAGTACCTTAATGGTGCATATTTTTGATATCTATATTGGTGTAAGTGTTCCTCGCCAAAAAATATATTTTTTTATATACTTCCGGTTATGGTCGACCAAACGGAAGTAGGACCAAAAGTCACCGAGTACCTTAAAGGTGCATATTTTTGATATCTTTATTAAAGTAAAAGTGTTCCTCGTCAAAAAGTATTTTTTTATTTACTTCCGGTTCTCATCGACCAACCGGAAGTTATATAAAATCTGTATACCTATATAAATCCTATATATAAACCGTTTATTTTGAAAGTGGTGTAAGTCCATTTTTGAGAAAAATGAGCTATCACATAATTCATGCTTAATTTAATGTAAATTTTTATATATAACAAGTCCGTGTTTAATTTCTCAAAAAAAATCCCTTTTTCGTACAACTTAAAATCGGTCGGTAAATGAAATTGCATATGATTTGCCTGTATTTTTAAACCAACAAATGTAGTAACCTTTATTTTTTTCGAAACATGAGAATATGGACTTACACCACTTTCGAAATAAACGGTCCATATATAGATATATCGTTAACTTGACAGTAAGAGAAACGGCGTTACACAGGCTAGCGGTTATTTCATCTTTCATTCTTATTATGTATTTCTTCATTCTTCTTTCATGTGATGTCGTTGGTGTTTAGCTGAAGTTGCTCTGATGCTGCACACAATAGGTAGATGCGTTGATAGCTCTGTAGTCGCGGGCTATCAAGAATAAGACTAAGGTAAGCCCTGACTGTCGTAGAAGGAGATTGAAAGGGTTTTCGAGTTCGCGGACTTTCAGAGGGTCCCACTGTATATTAAATGAGCCCGAACGTACCAAGTGGTCTAGTATTTGTCATAGCACACTGTCAATGCTGAGGATGATAACAGCTCTTCCTGAGATGTGCTCAGCAGCAGTGCGGCACAGATGAGTTCTGTAAAACTTTTTTTTTATATTGGTACTGGTTAATGCTTGAACTCGACCCCACTTGGTGTTAAGTGAAGATATGGTCTATGATGGTATAGCGCATTAACCTAGCAAATGCCTGTTCAATCTTTTTTTGAAGACGCCCTAATCGTAATTGGACGGGACCACTGACGCCGGCAAGTTGTTCCACTCCTTAGCTGTCCTTATTAAAAACGAGGAGCCAAACCTCTTAGTGCGTAAACTGGGGATGTTTACAACATAAGGATGGAGTCTCGCCGTGCGCTTTGTCGTCCGATGATGAAAAGGTGACGGGTTAATTGCGTCATGTAATAAAAACATCCCGGGGCTTTCCGCAATGCAGTAACGATGACCACTGAGTTGGTTTTAGTGGGTACAAATCCCACATAACTATGGGTGAGCCAAAGGAAGGTATCTTTTGAAGATTTCCCCCGCACAAGTGGATGCGTTGAACTTGTCCCCGGGGCCGGTCGCCCGTCTGCGCGTGCGTCTGCGCCGCTCATTGATGTCAAGTAGCAATTGCGCAACGCGCGGTCAATGCCAGCCAACAGCCACACGTTCACTGCACCCTCACTACATCAAAACACTCAATACACAACGTACACACTATACACAAACAGACAATTGAGCAGGAACTATTCTAGAAGGTACAGATTGAAAATAGTATAATACTATAATGAGCCACGGTGGATTCAGCCAATACTCAACCCGTTTCAAGTGTCAGGAAAGCCTCGTTTGTATCAAAAGAAAATTCGACTACTAATTTAACAATTAGTATTCCTCAACATTTCAATGGCTTTGTCAGTAACGCCTTTACAGTTCAGGCAGCACGCAACTCTTCGCCTGATGATATTAGAAGAGCAGCGAAGAAGTTTTCAGTAGACTGGTGAAAAGGACTATTTGGAATCACGAGATTACTAACATTGAAGAAAGTATTATGCACCTTCTTATAGATGGTCCGAAGTATTCAAGAGGTTTTACATATATAGAGATGAGAATGGACAAGAAGATAAGTAAAGAAAATCTAAGAGAAATAATAATGTCGCATGATAAAGAAGTACTTTTAAAATTTATGGAAAAGATTACACAGGATGCTGATAAAAGAAATAAAAATAATTAGCAAGTAACATTGTACATTTATCGGCTTTTGCGATTAGTTGATAAAAATTATTAAAACAAATAAATATTTTATAAGCAAACAAGGTCTCCGACTATAGTCCGAGGAATAAAAGAGTATATTCAAATAAAAAAAAAATCACGAGATTAGGTTGTCTTATCTGTGTTTTTTGATTTATATATATTTGTACATAAGTATATTTACTTTTTTTGTATTTATGTACAGAATTGTACGTATATGTATGTATCATATAACGACTAGTATTATTATTTTAACTTAAAATATATCTTTCACACTTTACCTACCGCAGCATATACCACCTCCTAGGTTGACTGGTAGAGAATGCCTGTAGGCATTAAGTCCGCCTACTGAACCCTAATTTTAGGTGTTGCAATAAAGTTGTTAAAAAAAAAATGTGATGACGATGCAAAGGAAACAATTCCATATTTACTGAGTGTCCCATTCATAATATATTACGGTATGAATTTAAACAGGAAACAAGCTTGTGAATACATACCTATACTTTAAAGTATGAAATTAACAAAAAAGTGAAATACATAAATAGAAATATACAGGAATAAATAGAGATAATAAGTATAATAGATTCTACGCAGATAATGAAAACAAAAAAGAAGAAGCCTTACGTAACAAAAAGGAAGCTGAAAAAAAATTATGTTGTTCAGTAGGAAATAACCCTTGCACTTTATTTCGTATAGATGACTACTAACCAATCCTACTAGCAACTATTAAAAGCAGGTAAGCGCTTTTTTAACTATCACTAGTTTCCAAGTATTACTTCTTTTACATATAAGGTTAATCAATTAGACTTATAATGTTGTCTGCACTGACAATTCAAACGTTTGTAGTAATGCCAACATTAACCTATTTATCGGTAATACTGATTGTATTAGTATAGATATTGTCCTCATTAATTTCTGCAGTTTTTTTTATAAAAAAAAGAGATTCTTTATTAAATTTCATACATATTTAATTATTGGAGATCTAATCAACAAATACATATTGAAAACTCTATAATTAAACGCCGCGGAATTAATTTTTAGCATTTTAATTATCAAACGGACGTAATGGTGCCCCTTTAGACGGTTTCCGAAGGTTCACATACAAAATTTAAAGGCAATAACTGATAACAACATCGAATTGAGATTTCGAAATCGGCATTAACTTATCTTAAGTTGATTTCAAGTTACTCATTAGCAGTTATCGATCGTAATTATATTTTATAACAAATTTTTAATTTCGTCAAGAATTGAAATCTGGTAGATAACTTACATTATGTATATGAAATGTATATTTTGTTGTTGTTTATTAGGGTTTTTTACTAATGCCAAAAGTTTGAAAGCTTAATTGTAACTTAATTAATAAATGTGTTAAGAAAATTCATAACTAAACACAGTTTTTATACAAGTATCATCATCATCACATAAGCCTCTCTCAAGAGTGGGGTGATTTGGGCCGTTTCTATGCTGGCCCAATGAGTGTTGGTGAGGAGCCAGAGCCTTGTCTGTTGATTAGCAGGGTGCAGCAGGTGAGGTTGGGTTCTGTGAGCTGTTGTGTGGGAACCAAACCATTACCTTCAACCACCTACTAATAACTGAAATGTGGTACCTTCTGTATTATTTTTTTATAGATATTTATCAACATAACAACATAGTTATGTTTCTGCTATTAATACATAATTTACTATGATCAGTTTCCTCCTTCCCCAAATCCTCTTCCCTCGTCTCTCTCCTCTCCCTTATACTATATAATTTATATATATATACTTTTCAGCTCGCGGAGTCCTGATCCGCGAGCTCAGAGTCCGATGAAGCTTTCGCGGCCATAATAGTGGCCGAAAGCATCGACATCATCCGAAAAAAAAAAAAACAAAACTATGATCAATATATTTGAAATGACAAGAGAAGCTGAAGTATAGGAGGGAGTGCATTCTCAATTAAAGAATCTGTAAATTATTTAACTGTTTACTTTATTTATTTTTTTATTGTATAATCCTTAACTAAGGTATTACAAAAGGCGGGCTTAATACCAGCAGGCATTCTCCACCAGACAACCTTTAGGGAGGTGAGATGATGAAATAGGAAGAAAGACTTGAAAATTTAATTCTATTATATAATTTATATATATAAATAAATACTAACAATGGAATAAATACATAAAAATTACATAGGTAATGTATACATATACATACATAATAAATATAATATCGTTACTTTATTAATAAAATAGATGATAATTAATAATTATTATTCGTAAATAATTCAATTGAACTTCTTTCACCCAATTGGAGGTTTTTGTATGTGTACAGATTAGAAGCTTGAATCGTGTATGGATAAAGGCGGACGATTTGTATGGGATTATTTCTATGGGCGATCGGCCGTGACGCGGAACCCTGACCTCGGCGGGTCGTAAGTGGTCCAATTGACTGCACGGATGTGACGTCACGCACGCACTTCCCTTTATAATTGCGTCTGCGGCCTAATAGGACGCCCCCTATAATTAAAATGAACAAAAAAAAGTGTTAATTCGCAAAATAAACTCCCGGGCTTTCAATTGTACGGTATAATGCCGTTCGAGCTACATAAACCCTCAACTCTCTTAATGCACTAAATACCCATTCAGGCTCAATTTCAGGCTTCCTAGAGTGATATTCTAGCATTCACAAACCCTTAACGCCACTTATTAATGAAATTAAAACTAACAAAGCCTGCGCGTTTTAGCCCCGAACGGCATTATTGCAAGAGGCCACCTCGACGCGACGCGAGTTATACAATAAAAAAAAAAAAAAGAAAATGCTCAACGACTATTCAAACCCGTCGCCTGGCAACACTGAAAAATGCATTCGAAAGACAAAAGCAGGCTATTACGGTCCCGGGATTAGCCCTATTGACACTACGTTACCAATTAAAAAGGGAGGGGTGCTTTTTCGTCTCGGTTTTTTCAGCAGACGCTTTTTCAGGCCGCGGGCGTGCCCCCCTCTTTCGCCTCCCCTTACCTACCCCCCCCCCCTCACCCAGTGGCTGTACAGAAAAATCAATAACGCAGCACTTTTTTCCGCGCGTAAAGCATGCACCGACACGAGCGGCCCGCGCGCGCGCGTGTGTGTGTTCGCGCTCGCCCCCACGCACACACACACGCAACCCGGCATTGGGTTGTCAGTATTATTTCCTTTGGCATTAAAATTTGCTAACGATGACTCTCCCTCACCCCCTCCCAACCCCTCACCACCCCCTACCAGCGCGCCTTTGATTAGAAGAATGCACCTGAAGCGCTCACGCAGCGCGCGATGTTTTTATTAAACAGTATCGCTGCTGTAAGTTTATTCTTCTGGTACTCCACCTCTCGATTCTAAAACCGTTAATGTTCAACGGTGGATTTAAAGGACACCCATTTGAAGGCGTACAGGTGATCTATTTATACTTTTTCCTGCTTTACTTGAGCGAGTGCGTCGACGCGACCTTCGCAGCGACTTTTATTTAATTTCCTAAAGTTAACAGTTCTATCGTCCGACTCGAGTACAACGAGCAGTGTTGTCGGTAAAATGAGGAACAGGATTTTTCGAAAGGTGACGAGAAGTGCGGGCCATAAACAACGCCGCTCTTGTTCTGTTGAACTACAGAGCTGAAGCGCGACCTTGGTGGCTGAATGGAACGGCTTCCGCAACGCTCCAACGCGAACCAGTCGTAGCTAGCGCGGGAACTGTCGTACCGCCCGCAGTACCGACGCGCGACAACCGCACATCACTAATTGCGAACGCAGACTAACGTAAAAAAGCATCACACCTAAAAGAAAAAAAAAAAGAAGTGAACTCTTTGCACATTTTTATTTCGCGGCGCCCGTGACAGAAGTGGTTCCGTCCCGCTTGCACCGCATTGTTCCAGTGTACACCGGCGCGGATCTCGTCATCAGTCCATCTTTGTCTGCCGCGCGGTTTTTTTTTTAAATGTGCAAAAATATAAAAACGCCGAATCGGGAGGGGGACCACCCCCTCCACCCCCGGCTGTTTACGCGGCTGCACTAGTGTGGGTCGCGCGGCGATGCTTGTTTTAGGGCTTTGTCCGATCATAAGTCGATACTTTATAGGTATTTAATGTCGCCTGCAACATTACGAATGTTTCCATAATTGACAAATTAAATTTTAATATGTAATTATGTTTAAGAAAGTACATTAACCCTACAAGTTTCCCATTACTAGGTCTCTCTTCTTTTCCTTTATTTGGCCGAAAATTCAATACGTGCGATTCAAATTAAATAAAAACAACCGGAAGTAATGAAAAGAGTAGAAGTAATATTAATTTTTGATACTTACTGCTGGTTGTGATTAGTATGCAATTACTATTTCGTTGTAAGGCGTAGTAATTAATAAAATTACTAGGATAACGAGACATCTCATGTCTCTATACAATGAGCTCAATCTGGTGCAATTTTAATCCCTAACTAATGCTACATTATTATCCTCCACTGTGTTTTTATATACATATATAATTATATAGTTTCAGATATATAAAAAACTTAACTGATTTCTCAATACATGATGTTCCCTTAAACATAATGAAATACAAGTTAATAACGAAAGTAATTTATGTCACAAATTACGGTATATTTCATCTACAGCTAATTTATGTCCATTGCTGGACATCTTCCATCACGCTGGCCCAATGTCGTTCGATCGTATAAGTATCTATAAAGGATTTATGGAATATGCTATAGTTTACCTTTTTATGTGTGCATTTATCGTCTAACTATTTACTAGCAAATTTAGACGTAGTAAAGACCTGTTAATAAAATTGTGAAGAAATGATAGAGGATGGTATAATAGATAAGTTTGCTAAAGAGATAGTGAGAAGAATAATAAAAATAAAACGAGTAATTATTAAAGTTAAGATTGTAATATAACATAATGTGAAAGATAAAAGAAAGAAATGTTATGGAAAATACATTTGTAAATGTAAATAAATAAATATAAAAGATAGAAATAGTAAATACATTTAAAATGCAAAATGTGGCAAAATTTGGATTAAAAGGCGGTGCCTGAAAAATGACAAAAGATATATAGAAAGAGTGAAAGAAGGAAATGTAGAATAAAAGGATAGACAAATTAGGGAAAAGATGGAAAGTAAAGAAAGAATATTAAATAAATAGAAAGACAGGACCCTTACTCACAACACAAAGGGGAACGCTAGAAAACAAAATATAAAAAGATATGATAGATGGTAAAGTAGAAAAAAGAGATAGCAAAATTCCCTATCGAAATTTGCGGATGTAAGAATATTAAAAATCAACTAAGTAATGCAAAAATGACGACATGATTGATGATGGACAAATGTGATGAAATCTAAATGATTTCGGTTATATAAAATGTATCATTAGATTCATAACATGTATGAGAAAGCGTGTACAATGACACCGGCCAAAACCAACACTGATACGTTTCCGCGAATGGGATTGGTAAAAAAACAAATGACCGAACGCCTTTCTCTGCACCTTTCACTCGTCTACAATTATCGCTCTGTTAATCATGAGATGATGGTCTTCTGGTGCATAGAACTGTTGAGGAGTAGGAGTGTGGTCAGAACCTAGATCTTCATGAACCGTCGTTTACTGCCGTCGCCGGAACAGTTTCTTTCATTTAATTTCAATGCGATGAGACGAGCAAGATGTTCACTTGATGATAAGTACCATCATCAAATTGTACTCATCGCTTTTAGACATATATTAAATCTCGTTAACCCAGTAATTTCACCAGCTTACCTCACCCATCAAGCCGGAACACAGTGAGTCGTCATAGCATATAGAATATTGAATGCCTGCCTTCCACTCCAAAGGTACCGGGTTCGAATTCGACCTGCACCAACTATAAACTAAAAAACAACCGGAACACAGTACTGTGTTTCGGCTGCTACCTACCTGAACAGTCTCCAGCAACATACCTACAACCAGATAAACAATTACTGTACTATAGTAATCATAATTAAATGGTGATACACCAGATTCTCCAGCCCTTCTTCCACTCTTGGATAATCACCATCTCCAACGGAATTGCCATGTTCAACTGTCAATGTATGACAGCTGATGTAGTCTAGTACAGAACTTCATCGTCGTTCTTCACTTAACATCACGTGAAATTATTTGCCTGTTAACAAAGTTACTAGACGGACGATATCACTTGATTCTAAATGATATTACTCACTCAAAAAAAAGTGTCGAAAACAAAAGAATGCACCAAAATGACCCTTACCCACAACACGAAGAAGAAAAAGATATCACTAACTCATGGCTTATGACATACATTACTAGTTATAAAGCTCTTCATACTAGAACACAGTAATATCTGTATGCACCAACTCATATTGGGTCAGCATGTACATGGCTCAAATCCTCCCACTAGTGGACATCTATCGGTTGATGATGGTTAACATTAGTAGCGTTGTATTCGGGATTGTCTTTGAAGGTCCAGTCCAGCAGTGGGCCTAATTTTTCTTTTCTATACCAACAGATGATATTAAATAATAAGTTGCTTATTTAGTAACTTTGTCAACGAGTAAACAAGTTTATTTCACGTGATGTTAAGTGAGGATTGATGTAAAGCCTTTCAGTGTATTCTTTTATATCTTTTATTTTCAACATTCTTTTTGAGTGAGTGATATCACTTTGTATCAGGTGACATCGTGTCTAATAACTTTGTCAATAGGCAAACAAGTTATTTTACGTGATGTTAAGTGAAGAATGATGATGAAGTTCTGTACTGGACTACTTCAGGTATCATATAGTGACAGTTGAATATGATATTGCTGTTGGAGATGGTGACTATCTAAGAGTGGGAGAAGGACTGGAGAATCTAGTGTATCACCATCTAATTATGATAGTAATAGTATAGTAACTATTTAACTGTTGGTAGGTATCATTGCCGGAGACTGTCCTGATACCACTGTACCTGCTATTGCAATCGAAACACAGTACTGTGTTTTATTTATAGCCACACGTGTTCGTACATATCTTAAAACACATGATGTTTGTTGTTATATTAACTACATATACATAGAAAAATTCAGGCAGGATATGAACCTGGTACCTTCGAAGTGGAGCTATCGTTCAAACCACTAAGCTATCACGGTTCATTGTGATAGGTTAGTGATGGTATTATCACGCTTAATTAACATTACGATCGCATTACAACGATGTTAACGTATATAATTAGCACTACGCTTTAATATTCTGTAGTAATTAGTTAAACATGTGAGAGGTGTGTAGTTCTTCGTTTTTAGTTTCAGCTTTCAATAAACTTAAATTGCATATATAGTATAGTTAGAAAGTTGATTACTTAATCCATATTAAATGTTATGTTATAATTGTTAACAAGTACAAATATTAGAAAGGGGGATGACTAGAAGGCAATAAAAGTTCCACACAATCGGCGCGGTCCGAAGGAAGATATCTTTCCCCACAGCGCCGGATAGGTAGGAAAAAAGTTCACACAAAAAGTTCCCGTGTACTCCGCCGACCTTACACAGTATCGTTTTATTGGGCCCGCCGTGGCCTCGCTCCTTCTTACCTCATAACACAGTTTCTGTGTGCCATTTCCCCTTTTCCCTCCCCTTCCAACATTTCTTCTGGCGTGTACGAAAACTTTGCCAGCCTCAACAACAGTTCGCATAAGACAAGCTTTCAAATGAAAATGTTACAACTACACTCGTCTTTTAGAAGTGTTTATAAATAAACTAATAAAAAGTAAAGTAATTTTATTTATTCGTTCACCAGATAGTAACTGATACGCCTGCTAATATCAAAGTGGCACTAGTCAGGATGATATACACAGGTTATGCTCTCGTCTCCTTGAGACCTAATTTATTAAGTGTCGTTACCGCAGTAATTTGTCTAGTATATAATCCTTCCAAACCTTCAAAAATTTAAATCGTTGCTCTACAAATATTAACCAAATCTCTTCACTTTATATAATTTACTATTCCAAATAATTTTATTGGGACTAGGTACATAAAATACTTGAAATCAAAAATTAAGCTCTTCAGCATGAAATATTAAAAAAAAAGGTAACTAAGTTTATATTTAACGAAATGTTTAAGGGGCTTACCAATTAACCAAACTGCAGGTTAAAGTCAAGCTAAAGAGATACTCAGGAAATGAAATTAACAGAAATATACGCCCCGAAATATTAACGAATTCTCACACAAACAAACTGAAGGGTCTCTTCATTTAAATCGGTAAGATATTTCAACATTGAACACTCGATGTAAATGAAATGACGTTGTTTATTAAAAAAAATATATAAAAAAAATAATAAAACCCGGTACGTACCCATTCGCAGCGGGCGGAGCCGGCATTTCATTAAATTCCCTTAAAAAAAAAAACAGGAGAAATTCTTTTGAGCATTATAATTATGGCTTCGTTAAACTCTATACTTTGCCGAGTAAAGTAAAGAGCGCACTGAAAAGGAGACTTTTTCTAAAAAAAAAAGAAAAATGTAAACGGATGGTTAAAAATACGTTTCTTAATTGACTTTGAAAACGCCACAGGGTCCTTGAAGAGGCGTTTCAGTAATACTTTCATAATTTTAACTCATTAATTCGAATATTTTCGGCGGGCATTTTGGACTCTAAAATGTTCGGAGCTGGGGGCATACTGGGGCAGCGCGCCGCCGCCCGCACGCCAGAACATTAAATTTCCACTTCCGCTGTGTTCTATTCCCAAGTTTTAGTTAAGCGATAGATTAACTGCAGAGCTTACCAAGTGCAAAAAAAAACGTTACGCAGCAAGTTTAGATACTGGGCCGATAGTTAAAAAATTCAAAAAGCAATTTCAGAAAGCGCAGGCCTCCGCAATAAAACAAAAACGCCGCCGATACTTCCGGAGCATCGGCGGATTTTTGCGAAACAGATTAAACGGGAACAGCAATTTAATTTTTTTTTTTGCATAAAACCCTTAGATTAAAATCGGTACTTTCATAAATACTAGTTTTTAGGAAATATTAATACCTAGCTTCACTAAACTAAACTACTCTTTAAATAGTATTCTTTCATTACTAGTTACCATTAGGTAAAAACTGATAATATTCTATCATTGAAACTGTTCAACATCAGTAAACCAACTTCATGGCATCTCTACATCTCTCAAGTTAAACTGGAAGAAAAGTAAGTTTATTATTTCGACCTTGACTAGATATATCTATAAAGACTATCTTGATAAATCTATAAAGACAAAATCAAATTCTTTTGTTCAAAAAAGATTTCAAAGAAATACTTTTTAGAGGTCAATTAATCAGTCTGCCGCTACTTCCAAATATTCGACTATTAGAAAAGAAACCGTAAAACAAACTGCGCAGCAATCTTTAGACTTACGACTTCTTGAGTCCTTACTTAGGATTCCTATTTTGTAAGAATTATAAAGATAACTTTGAATTAATAAAGATAAATGAAGTGTTATAGTAATACTATTACTACTATTACATATATATAATAGTAATTA
>DWLS01003506.1:0-15581 GCA_018246255.1 Pachliopta kotzebuea | reverse complement strand
AGGTAATCCTGAGGTATGATGTTTAATATGCTAATCATATGATTACTAATTTAAATAAAAGGTGTTAATAGCGTTTTTTTAACTTCCTTGTCATTACGTCCGTGACCTGCGTAAATATTATTTGTTTGTCTGACCTAAATATCTAATTATTAATTATAAATAAATCAAAGTGTACGCGTTAGTCCTACATACAAGTGCTTCTGTTAATGTTCTATAAAATATTTTTTGCAGGACTGCCAAAGTGCATGTGACTAACACTCAGGATGGTGCACCTTGAAATGTCAGATGTTGAAATCTGCAGTCAATCTTTAACTATAAATGATCTGCCCAATGAACTACTCATATATATATTTTCTATGATTGATTTCGAATCCCTACTGGCAGTGGCAAAAGTCTGTGTGAGATGGCAACAACTTTGTCTCACACCATGCATCTGGGATAATACACGTCTCATAGTATGTATGAAGAATTACATAAAAATAAGTGAAAATATTGTGCCTTTTGTTGCTAAGTATTTGAAAAATGTAAAATTACAGTATTTCAAGTTGTATTCTCAAGTGAGGGCCTCCTTAATAAGTTATTGCCCAAATTTGACTCATTTAGAAATAAGTATATCTCAAGTTGATAGTTGTATTTTTGAGGATCTTGGTCATTGGCCAAACCTAAAATTTTTAAGTTTTAGAAATTCATTAATTGTGCAAAGTCCTGAAAATGTGAATGGAAACTTTGTGTATCACTTACCATTTGAAAAATTAAAGTACTTAGAAACACTTATTCTTTCAAACTTTGCACTGACACAAGGTAGTCTGTACAGTATGTTACAATGTGTAAATTTGATCAGTATTAATATGGAGAAAATGAAGAATATCCCTGCAGACTTTTTAGAATCTCTTTTAAGAACAAAGCAATCTACATTGCAAGCATTACATATTTATGGTGACACTCTTAATGACAATATAATGGGCTATATTGCTAACTGCAAAAGTCTACATATACTTCATATAATGACATGTAAAACCCTTTTTGATTCAAGCTTAATGCAATTGTACCGTCTAAAAAATCTTCATTCTCTAAAATTGAGACATGGATATTTCTCAACAACAGCATTGCTTGCATATTTCTCAAACAATATATTTCAAGATCTAACTTACCTAAGTCTGTCTAGATGTGTGCATGTTACAATGCAAGTAGCAAAAGTTATTAAAGTGAGTGCACCAAATCTGAGAGAGCTTTCATTCTACCTCTGCCCATTTATAATTGCTCCAGATTTTAATAGAACTGAATTAGAGAAAATGTTCAACATCCAGTTGTTACTCGATTAATTGAAATGATTGTTGATTATGTAGGAAGTAGCTTACACATCCGTCCAGTCCATAATGTATTAATATAAAAACTTACACATATTTAAGTTGGAAAAAAATTTGTTTAAATTATTTATTTCTTAATAATTGTCAATGACATGGAGTTCTAGTTCAAAGAGCTACATAGCTACAGAAATTACTGGTGTTGCTAGTCTTAGCATTGCTTGTCATCTTGTGACTTAGGTCTCAATGTATTTATAACAATGTGGTGCAAAGTATATCACTAACTACAGTCTCATTGTTATGGATATGCTTGTATTACTAGTTATCAGGTGAACATACTCGTTATTTTGGAAATTTGAGAAAAGAACACCTGAAGTAACTTTTAAAAACAAAATTATATCATTAGATGTGTAGTGTATAAATATTGTTGTTGTGATGTAATTACACATGTGAATATTTGCAGTATTTTAAATATGCATGAAGAAGATTATAGTTACAAATGGTAATAGATCTGTTATGTATTGATTACTGTTGATACATAATACTACAAGTTAGTATCAAGTGCCTTATAATAATTTATTTTGAATTACTATCAATTATTTTTATATTGTGTGTATAAATGGTTTTTAATGATGACAATAATTATCACAACAAAATTAATGTTTAATGTAGTAATGTTTAAATAGAAAATTGTTAACAATATAATATTTATGCTGAAAAAAGAAATTGACACTTGTTGTAGGATAATGTGTGCAAATAATTGTATTAAATCATTTGAAATGATCAATGTATTTATAGCGTTTAGATTAAGCGAGTATTAAATGGTTTTTTTTGTTATGTACTTGTGTCTACAATGTGATTTTAAAATTAATATTTATATTGTTTGTGCTGTTTAACTACCCACACAATAAACATATTTTCAACAAATAATGAATTTTCTTTTACATCTATTACGATAATATCTTTAATATTTTAATTTCCCCATATTTTCTGGCAAGTTTTTTTAAAAAAGTGGAATGTGTTTTTTCTTAAAAAAATATTAAAATCAAGTAAAAAAAACTTAATCCTTTAATTTTATCTCCTGTTTATTTTTATGTGAGACTATTTAATATGTCTTGTAATATATTGTCTATGGCAAACATCAAATTATTCAAATTTTATATAGACAATCAGTTATCATTAAAGTATTGAGTAACATTTAGGCCTTAGATGGAGAAACATTTTTAACCATAAAACTAATTAAAACTCTGAATACAATAATGCTGTTAGAGTGGCAGGTTTACAATATGAGGATGATAGCTAGCTCCAAAACATGCCTTGGAGGCAGTTTCATGCAGCAGCTATTATAGTGATACAGAAGTGTTGAAACTTTCAAATATATTAGGAAAATAAAAAGAGGTTCACAGTTTGTATAATAGCGATTTCAGATTTGAGTTTATAACCACAGAAAAGTGATATTAAATACTTTTTGCAAAATATATTTAAAATTATTAAATAACTCCTTGGTTAAGAAAAAATATAAAAAAAAAATGTTAACAAATACACATTTTATTGACAAAATAGACGATTTTTATCGTTTATATAAAGGGCTCTATGTTGATCTCAACTGCAGAACAAGCATTGGTAATTTCGAAGGCTGTTAACACACTGGGGTGGATGACTCCGATCCTTCCTATAACTACACCGCGTAGCATTACTTCAGCGCATCGACCAGGGAAGTATGCCGGATCTGGAAAACAGGAACAAAATAACATTTACACACATAATTACATAGTTAAGTTTAATTAGTAGTAAGGATAATTAGGCTAGCATATTACGTCTTTTTAGCCCAATTAATTTACCAGTACAGTCTCCATTAAACTTGAACACAGTAATGTTTCTACACTACAGTAAGAAGACGTTAATAAAAGATAAGTGTTTTGAACGTGTTTTTTTTTAGGTTATGAATGACGTGTCTCCACTTACTGTCCTTCTGTCGCAGGTAGTAACCCCTGTCTTTGCTCCAGGGTTGTCTTAGAAGCGCCATGAGCCTGTCGAGCAGCCCGTGTACGAATTGGAAGCCAGCAGCTTTGCCGCAGTACACCGCACATAGGCGGCGTTCGTTGCGTGCGCCGGTTTCTGTGACACATTGCATAATAAGAGACCTTTGGTATTACTGCCGCTGTGGTACAGTGGCGATTCTGCTAGCGTAGAACACAAAGGATAGATAAGTTAATTATTTGGGCTCGAATATTGTGCACGAACGTGTTTCTAGATCCATGACCTCATTGTTATTACGCCATGTAAAATTGTGGTAAAGTGTTAACTCATTATAGATAAGTAAGCAAGTATATAAATATTTATATCTACATATCAAAATATATATTAAAAATTGTGATAGATACAAGAAAAATAAATAGATTATAATATTACCATCACTAGTAGTATATCGAAACCATATAAGAGTTCATGAAGTAGAAAAAAATAATGAATAACATTCTAGTGAAAAAAGATTTCTTTAACATAGTGTATACACAAATATATTTATGTAAAGCTATGTACCACAACTTTTGTCTTGCAGGACAACGTCACTGATCTCGAACAGTTTAAGTGGTAGCGGCATCTTTTTATTCGCTGCCAGTGTCTTCAGCAGACCGGGAAGAAGCACAGTCCGTACCACTTGGAACTCCAGGGTCTTTGGATTGGATATGTGGACCGCTGGTACATCCTCTATGTTCAAACCGAGTTTTGTGGCCACATCTTCTCTAGAGCACTGTAACAATTGTACAAATAGAAGCAATTGAAAAAGATATCAATGTGTTAATCATAATTAGCTTAGTGTCTTAAAGATCCCCTTAGAACTAACGAAAGAAGCGCACGAGAAGAATACTTATGTTAAATTGCAGTTGCAGAAGAAAATTCGCCCTTTATTGAGTATATCTCGTGTCAGAGGTCAGTAACGCGATTCCTCAGTTGTTGAAGTAGTATAGTAGTAAAAGTTACGTCCAGTGTTTACTTACAAGTGTGAATGTGAGGGCTTCAGTGTAGCCTGCCTGCGCGCACTCGTGACGCAGCTGTTCCGTGAGCTTGTTGGCAGGCTGCTGGCTGCCGACCGTAGCGACACGCGCCGGCCGGCGTGCTATGCGGTTGTACCTGATTTTTTACAATATTTTCAAAACATCATACCGGAATTTTCAATAGAATATTAACATTATTCATAACACTGTTGTACTTTCTGCCCAGTATACCAAACAGAAGAATATTAAAAGAAATACCCATAAGCAATAGCGATGTCTTCGTATAAGTCGCAAGCGTGTATGACATCATGGCGTGTGGGCGGTACGCGCACACGCAGTGCTGCTTCCCCTACGGAAGTGCGCAGGCACATCCGGGACAGCAGCGCCGCTAGATTAGTACCATTTTCACTGGAAACATTAATATAATATAAATTGAATTAATAAACAAAACGCTACATGTTTCTATTTTTTTATACATTTTATAGTCAATGATTACAATTAGTTAACAGATTTCGATGTAACGTTTTAAGCCTTGTGACAGGGAGGTCCCTAATTCGATTGCAGAGCCACATTTTGTAAAATACGGAGGGTTCCAAGGGTTTTTTGAACTAGCCTGACTAGATTCTATCTTTCTGCTCCTCGCTACGGCCTCGTTGTCACTTACTACTAGTTTCAATTGAAATTTTGGAGTTAGCTTGTTATAGATATATACAATATAAGGTTTTAATTAGTAATTTTATATAGGACGAGTTAAATTTTCATTGAATTTATTTCATCATAAATAAAATTATTATTATACGCGAAGCAAAATCATGTCACTAGAAATATGATAACATGGCAGAGGTGCAGAAATAAACCAAATAAACGGTAACAATTGTCTCCATTGCTATTAGATGGGAAGAAATGTTTTATTGACCCATCCAAAGGCCTTAAAAATACAGTCATGATGATAATTATAAGTAAGAGAAATGTTACTTGATTCCAATATAATTGTTAGCCTTCTCCACTTCAATGAGCTCCTCCCTATAATTTAGCTTGGGATACAGCTGGTAGGTGCCGTCCGCGGAGAATACCTTGCACTGCTGCACTTCATATTTGTTACTACAGTACTCTGAGAACATGCACACTATTGTGTCTAGCACCACCATCGCCTGGAAATGTATTTATGATTTTTGTAAATATATCTGTGTTTTTGTTTATTGAAGTAGCTGTAGCAGATTTACATGATAGGGCTATTTAAGATAATAAATACTGCACCACATTGCTCTAATCACCTTGAAAGATATGTTAACTTGTCCTTATCATTTCCTTAGCTACAATGTCTTTTTAAATTAATTACAATGATGTTTGCAGAGTGCTCTTTAGCAGCAGAAATAGGCATTGCGGTGGTAACTAATTATTTTATTTTTTGCCTATGATGGGTTAAAATTTGACCTAAATTCAACATGGTATTAAAAAACAGTGAAGCCTTGAATGAAAAAGCGTGCTTACTCCGAATACAGTCAGAGAACAGAAATAGTATTACAGCAATATTTACAAAATACCTGGCAAGTCTGATTATTGATTAAAAAGTGTTTAGTAAAATGATCCTAATTATTTTTAGCCGAAAGGTGCCCACAGCTGAGCATAAGGAATCATTAGACAAACTGCTCCAGCCTCATCCGCAACAAGCAGATTTGTAAAAAACAAACGTATAATATTTATAATACGTATAAATTATTTTAGCCGTAACACACATCTATTATGATAATTACCTTAGTCAGATCCGTAGCAGTGCATTCTATAAAGACATTTTTAGTGTCTAGAGTAATTTTGGAATGGTCACCATTAATAATTGGGGGCATCGACAAAACAATGCCATTTTTATCCTTAATTACTGGATAAACAGGGCTGTCCTTAATAATGCTTAGATATTGCTTTAACTGGGCATGACTCTAAAAACATTAAATATTTCAAATAATGGTCATTGGAACTTTCTATGATTATGTAAAGTACTTGTATTAATTTATTGATTTGTTTTTAAAGTAATAGATAAAGAAAAAATATTTTTGTAGGGGTTGTCTTTGACACTAAAATTTTCTTTATATCATGAATCACTGTAAAGAGAAATGCGGAGCTTTACTTCTAATTAGATTTTAGCTACAGTGCTTTTTAAAGTAAAACTCAGTAATATTTGCATACTGATACTTGGCAACAGAAATAGATGCTGCACTAATACTGCTAGTTGAAAAAAAAATAGTAATGTGAAGGTTTCGGCAACAAAGACCTACCGCCAATTTGTGTTCATTTATTAAAATTGGGAAAAATATGTCCTACCGAATATAGCTCCATTAATTCTGGTGCAGTCATATCTTTCTGTTGGTTAAGAGCTTTGAATTTTATTTCACTTGGTGGCAAGGCGTCATACACAAAAGGCCCCTTAATAGTATCTAAGTCATGAGTCCCTATGGCCACTAGAGATCTCTTACGACAAATATTCTGGTGTAGCTTGTCCTAAAATAACAACAAATAAAGATTATAAAGAATACTCTATAAAAAAAATTACTTGTACAGATACTTTCGAGCATGCAGTAATATGAAATACATATGAAATAAATTAAATATCAAGATAAAAGTTTTTTTAGTTATTACTCTATGGATATTTTCTTATAAATCTTCTTTAGCCCCAGAAAAGTATAGTTAAAGTTATTTTGTAAAATAAGGCTAGGCAAAAAGATATTTCAAAAGGAAACATTATTGTTTAGAGCTATGTGTGACATAGAAATATGTAGACAAAAATACCTGTAAATCAATGAAGCTTTCATAGCTTTCCTTTGTAAATGTAATACCTTTGAGAATAGCAGCTACAGCATAAGGCCTTATTCGTTCAGTGTCCGGTGTTAAGTGTAAAGAATAACAGTCTTCATATTTTTTAAACTTGTACTGAGGTGGGACTTTTCTGAAAATGAAAGTAATCTGTTTTAACATATGGTATAATTGTCTAATAACTGCTGTAACACTTTTCTAATTTAAAAACCCCTATAAATTTGTAATCTTGAAGCCAGTATGCATGCTGCATGATGTTTACATATAAAATACTTACTTTCCTTGAAAAACTAAAATACCATTAACTAATCCTTCTAGGCATAACAAGTCATATCTGTTGGCAGGAATGTCTATACGGTAAAGGATGTCTTCTGAAACACCACTTGCTGCATGATCTCCCTGCTCTTTTATCAACATCTGTTTTTCAGTGGTCTATAACAAAAATAAGGAATTTTTATAATATATCTATACAAAATAATTGATCTATCAATAAAAATCAGTGCAAGACAGCAATGCTTGTGTTCATTTGTATTGGAGGTCAAGACTCACTTTGAGTCGCTGTGCTAGATAAGTAGTAGTAATCAAATAACTAATAACTCAGTTCTAACACAACAGAAATCCACTATATATATATTATATATAAAAATTATTGAAGGAATTAAAACATTTTTTTTATTCATTAAAAACAAAATGTGTATTATACATAAAAAAATATTATACTTACTACTTCATCCAATTCTAAGCCAAATTCAAAGCAAAGCTGTTCAAATTCTTCATCAGCTAAAAATAGAAGTTAGTGTTAATTGTATAGTAACTTGTTCCATATTTATAGTAGTTCTAATAGATATTGAGCGCTAAAAAAGAAATAGGACAAAGTAATGTAACGATGTCCAAAATGACACTGAATTTATCTCTTTTACATTAGAGCCTAAGTGTTTCGTATAATAAATATTCAGTAAAAATAAAAGTATAATTTATATGTATACAATCTCTCTTAAAGAATTAAGTGTGTATCGCGTCATACCATATGGTAAGAATTAATTTTGTAATAATGATTAAAATAAAAAATTAAATACTGTAATAAAAATTATAATCCTACTGTAGGTCTTTCCAAGAGCCTTAAACAAAGAATCGCGCTTTACTGATATCGTCGGCATGGTAAGGTAAAACAATCCAAGTTTTTATTAATTAATTAGAAATCGTATTATATCCTGTTTTGTATAAAAGAATACAGATTTTTAGGTTAGAAAATTGACGTATAAAAATGACACTTGTTAATGACACCAACAATGGTGATGTTCGATTCCAAAGTTATTTTACAATTTGGACTATAGTAAATTAAAATCGATTCTATATTTCAGATCAATGGAGGATTAACATCGACTGTTTACAAAACTATTTTTTATTTCTATTTTATTTTATGTTTATCAGTTTATAATAGAAAAAGTTAACCTAGTCTATTATTTTAACTTGTTGTTCTTCTTCTTCTTTCGTGTACTACATTACTAAAGTCGTGCTTGTCCTAAAACGCTGTCAGTGACGCATTAACCAGCCGTCTTAACTTGTTGTTAAAGACATAAAAAACACCAATTACTAAAGGTTTCTCTAAAATAACAATTGTATTGAATTTCTTTGTTTTATAAGACAATATTTGCTTTTGTTTATTATATTACACTTTTGTGCATACATTTTAATTATCAATATAGGTGGAAGTTTTGTTATCACTACAAATATTGTGTGCTTTATTGGCATTTAATCCATGAAACCTTATTCTTAAAATTAACTCAATACAAACTTTCTGAATGGCTGAATTTTTAATGCTACCTTTTTTGTGTTATAATCGGAAAACCTCGATTATTACTCGATTCAAAACCGACAATTAAAATGTTTCTTAAGTGGGTAACACTATTTTAGTCACGTGATTCGTAGTCTGGGTTTTGCAAACGGTGAGTGGAGTGCCTTGTCATCAGTCCTTTAAGTTTTTGGATGATTTTCTTTGGAATTCTTATTCTAAGTGAGTAATTTCTGAAGAAAAAATCATTTAATAGCATGTCAATGTTTTTTCGATGGTGTTTAGTTGTGTTAGTGATGTGTGATTTCCTATGACGAAATTGTACCTTGTTCCGTGACTAGTGATATGACGCCATTTTCTTCGTGAATGCCAATTATCGAAGTTCTTCAATAATTTCTTTGTTTCTATTTAGCATTATTGAAGCAATCTACAAAGGGATTGCACCGAAGACGCAACAAATGTAAACTTTGCCATTAATTGTTGTATAAGTAGAGGTAGTGGTCGTTAGTTTTGTACTGTTCTTTACGTTGATTGATACCTTGCTCGTATAAATGCGTGACACTACATTGGTATATTCATTTGAATAACATATACGTTTACTATTTATTCATATTGTGGGAGTTGCTATTAAAATGACTAATTTTTGCTAAATCATGCTAAAGTTTTAAATTTTTGTTCCTGGCGGATATTGACTAATGCACCTTAAATCTTTTTTAATAGTTTAAATTTACGTGAAAGACTATTTAGTATAACATAAAAGCTTTAGCTTTTTTGCACCTTTAATTAGATAATATGTATTTTATGAATAAGCATGTCAGTAAAATAGAGGTGTTTGTTTTGCCTTAACAGTTATTTAATTTTAATTCCTTATGAACAAGCAAGTTTTTAGTCGTTTAGAAAGAAAGAAAATGGGGGTATGTAATTAGGTATTTTTTTTCACTTGAACTAAACCTTTGAATTTCTGTTTGTTGTTAACGTTATTTCAATAACTAATATGAAAATAAATTTTTTATTAACAATTTTAAACTAAATCCTTACTGTTTTTACACATCACATTAAGTCTCTTAATTGCTATTGTTAAAAGTTTAAAGTAAATACTTCTAGATAAACTTTTAATTTTAACTTTGTGAGTTCTACTGTGTTTGATGAATACATGTTTAATATAACCTAGATTTTTCTTTGTAACATAATGTACACCTCTACCATCATGTTTTATGATTAAAATGACATATGTGACTTATTCTGTCTAAATTTAGATAAGACTTTTTTTATCATTAAGTTAACATTTAACTTCTTATTAAAGTAGATTTTATGTACATTACATTTTACTATGTATATCATTGGTTTATTTGTTTAACATATGTTTATACATTTAGTCAAATTCACACCTCGCATATCAATAGTACCTTTGTTCTTAACACAAAATATTTAAATTGGAAACAAAGGAACAATTTTCTTTATGATGTTCTTCATCAAAAGTAACTTTTTACTTTTTTATGCTATAAAAACAAAGTTTGTTTTTGCAAAGATTTATTTGTATTTTTGAAATAATGTGGGTAATTTGAAATTGCAGCCATGTTTTTAATATAAATTGGTACTTTTAAATTATTGGTGACTCTTGTGATAAGTAAACTAGGTAACTTGAACTAATTAAAAACTCTTTGTGTGATATTGCCATTGTTATAGAAAACACTTCAATGTTGGAATTTTTAATATTTATGTGAACTGCTATATATTATTGGCAAAATGTCAATAATAAATAACTACTTTTCAGATATAAGTTTAATGTTCCATACATACAGAACTTAATAATAAAAATTATCATAAAAAAGTGGAAAAGTTTTCCAAAAAATGTATATTACTTATTCTCTCATAAATTTTGTATTTTAAAATTATGCTAACAAAAATATTGAAGTCTCTAAAAGAAGAAATTATGAGTTTTTAGCAATTGCTTAATTTGAGTTATGATAGAACACTGGTAATAAACAGATCCATTAATATTTTTATTGGCTGTTACAGTATATATCTGTGGTCCCTTGTAGGGTCTGTCATTGGTAAAAGAATATATAATATGTATAAGTAATTCAAGGACAAAAAAATGTTAGAAAGTCATTGTTTCATTTTGAAAACAAACAAAAAACCTTTGGAAAGGTTATAGTAAAGTATTACACAACTATAAAAGAATTAAAAGACTCCATCAATATGCTGTCATTTAACATTTGTATGCACATGGCAAATGAAGTTAAAATGAGAGACAACTGTTTTACTTAACATAAGTTGTTTGTTGCATCAGGTGGTGTAATCATTCATTGTGATGCCGTTGGATGCTGACCTCAACTGCACTGACGTGGTGTCGCCTGGTTGTGAGCTGAAGGGCCTGCGCACTTGGAAAGACATTTGTCTAGTTCGGAATTCACTTTCTCAACAGCAGGTATGTAGTATGTTTTTAACATATATTATAATGATGCATATATTGGTATGTGGTATTGTAAAACCAGTTTTTAAGTACTCCATTTAAATTTTTGATGTTAATATTTAAAATGAAAAAACTTTTTTTTTGTTATTTTCATATGAACATTATTATAATATTATTATATTTTAAATAATAAGCTAGAATTTGCAGAAAAATTCCCAAACACATGGCTATATTTTATTAAGGAATATACTTTTAATTTAATAATTCCTAGTCTGACATTGCTTAGTCCTAAACTTTGTAAGTACAAATACCAGGACATCATTCTATGATGTCATATTACACTTTAATTGAACCTTGTGCTATTTAAAGATAAAGCTCTGGTTACTCTTGGGTTTAGAAAAACTGATAGATTTTTCTTTTTTAAAGCTGATAAAAACAAAAGTTTTAATTCCTTTTTTGATCCTAAATTATGTTATTTTAAATATATATAAATTATAGACAAATTTTTGTTTATGTAAAATATTGTTTTGGTGATTTTATATGCATAAAGAATATAAGTTCTTTCTATTTAATTTCAAAAAATATACAACTAAACTTTCATATTTTCCTGTTTATCAAAAATTTATAATGAAAATTCAGTAGTTGAAATTAACTTTAATGAAATTTGATAGAAAATCAATGGTTGAGATGATGCATATTTTTTAAGAAATTTCATGATATATATAAAAATAATGAAATTTATATAAATTAATAATAATACTAAAAAAACTCTAACATTCATATTTTTTACTGTAAGCGCCCAATTTGCTAAAACCTGGTTCAACCTTGTGTATTCTTTTAAAAACAATTACCACCTTAATAAGTTAGATTGCAAGAGTAAAAAGTTACTTGCGGATTTGATACAAATAAATCTAAATAAAAAATTCAAGTAACGACCGACATAAATATATTTTACAAGTCCAAGAATACCTTCCTTTAAGTCAGTTAATTAAATCGACATGCGCTATAATTTATTTATAGTTGGTGAATATTTGCTCTATTTCAGATTTTTTTTATACTCATTTCTGCAATTTAATTCTTAGTGTATTAGGAACTAATTAGTCAATTCCTAAAAAAATTCAATGTTTCTTAAAGTATTTTTTTGCTTCTTATTGTTAATAATAGTGATTAAATCGAGATAGAAGTTAAACAGGTAACAACATTTTTTTTCTAACAAGTAATTTCTGCGTATTCAATAATCCGGAAGTATGGAAACCCTAAGCGTTAGCAACGCACCTCTGCCTTCTGTCCTTCGTGGTTCAAAGCGCAGCTGCGCTCGGTGGACTCACCACATGGCAACTACTTTACCTCAAAGTGGCCTAAATTTGACAATTAACCTATTTAGCCCCTGCTATTTTTAATTACATTTATTAGTTCTATTAAATGGAAGAAAATTATTATTAGATGTAAAAACCGACCTTTTGGAATAAACAAATGGGTTAACATTTGTTCGGAGACCTTGTGTGGCCTTCATAGACTCTCAGCCGATACATTCAGTTAAAAGTAACAAACATAGATTAGTTGAGTTCGTCTCTCAGTAGCAATGTATTTATTGTACGCAACTGGCTGCCAACGGTGTTGGCAGCGGCATGAGCAATTCGGCCGTCCAGGGCCACGTGATTTGTGGGCATGTATTGCGACGTACTGTAAGCTTTTCCCACGTGTTTTTGTTTCATTGACCTTGTTTTGATTTTAGTGTTGTCGGCTTAAGACCGAGGTTTGATGGCGTTTGTTTGTTATAAACGATTGTATTTAGCGGCTGCATGTGAGTGCGTGTGCGTGTGAGAGTTGGATGCAGTGGAGCGCGTGGCACGGAGGTCAGCGCCCCGGCCCAGGACTAATTTGGGGGAGATCGACGACTCGCGCCGTCGCGGCTTTGTCTGCGTCCGACGTCTTGCTGCATTGGACTGCCTTCTTATAGTTTTGTTTACTCTTTATGTGCAATCGTATATATTCACGGTTTTATGCGGCTGCTGAACAAAAGTATAATGATGGCGTAAAATCTATATAAATTTATGATAACTTTTCTATACTAATAATTAGACAACTAGAAGAGAGACAGGAGCGGTTATTGGACGAAATTTTGACTTCGCGTATTCCATAACCACTTAGCATATTGATATTTTATAACAAAAATAGAATTAACATTATTTTTTATCTGTTTACTCTTTTTGAGTATTTGTATCTCTCTACAACGCAAAAAGTAGAACAGTAAACATACGTCCTTTATTACATTATATTGTCTTCTTTGTCTCTATTACTATATTAAAAGTTAAAGTATTTAATTTAATTAAAGTAAGTTTTGTTCTATTATTAATTGAACCGTAAATTTAACTATTCTCTATATTTGATAGTTTATTTAGTCTGTCTGTGTTTAATTAAACTTGATTTCATAGACGTAATGAATTCATTTCTCTACAGAATGTAAATGTTGAAACAGCATAGTTTATGTTACTCTGTATTTTTATTCTACATAAGAATTAAATTTAGTGACGGAATTTATGACGTCATTGCATAAAATCGCTGAGTCCAAAAAGTGGTGATTCAGTTGAATGTTGAGTATGACTAATCACATTTATAAAAGTTAAGTGTTTTTAACGTGGAAAGCGCGGTACAAATAGTGCGCATTATGAACTTTGTTAATAGTGGTGGTGGTGATACGGGGCCCGGTATCGAGGTGGCTCGTTGGGCATGTGTTTATCAGCTAGCGGGCAGCGGCTTGTTTGTATTGGTGAGTGTGTGGAGTGTGCGGAGTGCGCGCGTGTGAATAATATATATATATATATAATATATAAATACAATAACGCGAATCGGTGGCGGCGGGCCGTTGCCGCTCGCCTCGCCTCAGTCCTCTACTGTACAGCGCGCGGGACGGAGCTCCAACGAGGCCGGCTCCACGTGAACACAAAACTATTTCGCATCAACAGTACTAACTAATGCATCTTATCGTTTAGATAACAGTGCCTATTAGTGTTCAGTTCTCTCTGCCCATACGTCGATTAAACGTGCCAGTTTAAATAACAAGTATTAATTCCGACGTGGCCATGAGATCACGTTCTCGTCTAAAGGTAATTCTTTGTGGTGGCGTAGTGTATGTGTTGTGTGCGTATATCTCGCGGGATGATTGGAGCCTGTGCGCCAGCTAGACGGGGACTGTTTGAAGGCCGTCGTACCGACCTTGGTGTCAGAAGGTCAACGTCCTCACGTGTCTCGATCAGCTATACTATTTGTATCGGACGATTTCTTTTGACCCTACCAATAAGATATTTGTTGTTTGTTTTTACAAATATTCATACAAGTTTGGTTATAGTTCGCTTTTGTTATAATTATTTGAAACATTCTAAAAATATAATGTGTTTTGCAGGGCTTCCTAATTCCATTATTAGATTCCGAAAATTTAGTGGGGCTTTTGAATATTATGATGAATAAAGGAGATTAGTTTTAGTAAAAATATCTGGTCAAACCGCCTTCTTTGTAACTTGCAATTAAGCATTATTCTTGTGAAATAGTTATGTGTATTTATAATTTTTGTAATTACGTATAATTATAACCTGGGTATGTACAATCAATAGCACTCCATTACCTTTCAAGGTGTGTATCATAAAATTTATAGCGACGCAGCAAATCGTGTTGCTTTGCGGAAATCTATCACATTCAATGGTGATTGTTCGTTAACGAGCGACGTGCCATTTACTAATGTGTTCAAATAATAATTTAACTAATGTTGTTGGAAAACCGTAGAAAAATAACTAATTGAAACGTCAACTCGTTTATAAAATTACTTTTAAATATAAGATTGTATACAAATAATTTACTAATAGTAATTTTAAAAGCAATGTTTTAGTGGTCGGATTGGTAGATGTTACTGTTCGGAGTACAGGCACCGTATTCCTCATGATTTGATTATCATACACAAATTGTTAAAAGTAAATTTTTTATTTATACTTAAATATCTGCACAATACTTCATTGTTCGTATTGTATGGCATTTAAACGATTGCAAAAAAAATCATGATCGAAATGTTCTCGGGTCATTGTAATGTTTCTGGTCACTAAATAGTGTATACATTAATATATGTATATACTAACATAGACAGTAATGAGTATTTAAGCGTTTATTTAAAGACAACATTAATTAAAGTTGTAGATGGTCTTTGTGCCGAACAAGTACGGGTTCGGGAGCCCGCGGCACAAGGTTCACCGATAATACGTGTGCGTGCGTGTACTTAC
>DWLS01003505.1:0-15583 GCA_018246255.1 Pachliopta kotzebuea | reverse complement strand
AACAACACTTCGATTCGTATGAAAATGTACGAAAATGGCTCGACAACTGGTTCGCTTCAAAGGAAGAATTGTTTTTTCGGCGTGGCATTTATAACTTGCCGAAGAGGTGAGAAAAATGTATAAATTCCAATGGAGACTATTGTGAATAAAATATTTTTCATAATTTTCAAATAACAGACGTGTACTTTTTACAAAAATAATCCGGCTTCATACTTAAGTGTGGCTGTTGTTTATAGTGTGAAACGTAAAGCTATTTCAATCAATATATCAACGGAAATAAAAGAACAGCCGCATTGGATGTTGTAGCATATTACATAACATCAAACAATTCATCTAAAACGTTTACTAAGAAAATCAAATACTTCAATAGAAGACGAGTACTTTTGAAAACGCCGCAGGGTGGAAGCTAACAGTCATACTTGTATTATTTACCCTCCGGAATCGTGGGACGTAAAGGAAAAATTTAAATCAACAGCAGGTGGTTTACACTGTTGCAATTGCTTCCTAAATAAATGCGTTTGCTGTTTTAATAATCAAAACATTGTTTCTGTTTATTTGAACTTATTAACAAATTTTCATTATTGCTGCTTCTTAAGACGTTACATTAAGTATATCTATATAAAATTAAAATATAATATTATAAATTTTTGCTGTGATAGCTCAGTTTATGCGGTCGTACGCGATATATGTATGTTTCAAATGGGTGCGGGTTCAATCTCTACCAAATTTGATATTCCACTGAAAGAACATATCGCGTAGAAATCTAAATATTCCAAAAACAACCTTCGGGACATACCTCATTCACCAATCGACCCTTGGATACCTGGATAAATGGTTTTGGCTCCAAGACCTCGAATCAACAAAGGAGCTGTTTAAGTTTTTTATTCAGCGGGACAACGAGACGAGCAAGTTGTTCACCTAATGGTAAATTATACTCTTGCCCATAAAAACATTACTCAACGCTAATTAAGATGTTATACGCTGCACCACATTGCGCTTGTCGCCTTGAGACATAAGTGTTGCCTCGTTGCCCCAGTATTTTCTATGGCTTTCGGCGCCGATCAAACCGGAACATAGTAATATTTTGACACTACTATTTGGCAGCAAACATAGGAGCTCCGGTGGTACTTACCTATACGATTTCAAGCAACAGAGACCTAACACTCATAACTATTATTTTGTTAAAGTCACATAATAAGCGAGTTTATTATATCAAATTTATTACATGTCAACTGCATCAAAATATAGTACAATTTACTTTGTGTCGACACGTTGAAGTCAAAAGAAATACGACAAACAATATATACGAAATTCAGTGTGCGAAAGTAATTTTAGAAGTGTTAATACAAACCGGGTGCGTCGCTCTCTGGCGACTGGCGAATGGTGGCGGTATCATTGGCTTGTATCTTGTGTTCAATTTGCATATAAATTGTATCTTCCGGACAGCTCGCCAAGATGACACACGTCAGCGACGTGTCCACATCGCCAGTCCATTATTACATACATACCCTCATTTTAAAATCTCCTCTAATAACTTAAATCTTAAACAATAAGAGCATCCCTTTTTCATTGAATTAAACTTTTAGCACAATTCAGGAAATATAATTGATTCAAAACAATATCGAAAACAAATTAATATACTATCATAATTAACAAGGTTATTTGTTTTACACCAATTAGAACAAATTGTTTTTACAATCTTTGAATCATTGAACAAAATATTACAAAGTGGATATTTTTATTTAATGTTTTAATTACTTTCATTTATATTCTATAAATGCAAATATTATGATGTGTCTATATGGCAAGCCCATATTATAGCTTAGTCATGTACATATTAAAAATTATAATCTAATACCTTTTCATAATAATTTTTATATTTTTTACTAGAATAAAACATATTTGGATTTAAATTTGAACAGTACTACCGCCGCTGATATGTACACACAAATATATTTCGTATCATCTTGTTAACGTAGGTAGCGTTCACCGTTATTGAAGTCAGAAAGCAACTTTTCTTAAAAAAAGGAACAGCTAAAACTAAATGTAACGTTTCAAGTTACAAATAAATATCTCCCTCTAATTGCGCGCACAACTTAATGGCGGTAATAAATCTATCCTTTTATCGTCTCAAAGTATAATTAACGCCAATATTATTCTTCATCAGGGTTGCTTCCACCGCGAACGTCATGGAGCAATAAAACGATGAAAAGAAGCTAATTTTTTAGCGAATCATCTCCGGCCCCTATGAAGTCATCAATATTCATTTTGCGGCGCGCCTCCAAAACAAACACCTTTCCGAAGCAGCGACGCGGTGCCTTTGAAGAGAACTATGAGGCGGGTGAATGTGACTGGCACGGGCAGACGCTAACTCAATTTGTTTGGATAATTGGCTTGTTTCACGAACCTGCTCCATGCCAATAAATTGTTTCGCTTTAACGAATAAATTATGAATACATCATAACTAGTTTCATGCTCATTAAGCGTACGCATGTTTATCAAACGGACATCTACGTAACAGAATAATAAAAAAAATTCTTTTACAATAACATTTATTGTCTTTTTATTAATACAATAACAATGTTGTTATAACATTATACCTTTTCATTAAATATTACTGTAATCTACCCCCTTTCCCTCTATCTAAATACCATAACCTGTCCCACCTAAATTAGTTCCACATGGTGGAAGCAAATTGTAAAAAGCAGACAGGCGACCTAATTATGAGATATAAAAACGAAATATTTTTGCATTAATTCTTCATTATTTTTTCAATTTCTTTTCACTAATCATAGTATTTTTTAAATAAAAATCAACTTAACCTTTATATGTGGATTTTAAGTTATCATGCTAAAAATTATAATTTCGATGAAACTGCTGTTAGCATGTAATTTATATGTAAAGGTCCAGTAGCCAACTCTGCCGCCCGTTCGCAGGCTGCAAGTACTACTTCGGGTAGCACTTCGCAGCGCCGACGTAACCCCAACTCTTGTATTTACATATAAATTGTGTCTCACGTATTGAAAATATATTTTAATCAACAACCATCTTGTGTACATTAACTGCTGAGTTAGATAAACATTTTTACACATTTATAGTAACGAAATAACAAAATCTAACAAGGTAATAGCTAAAACGGACAAGAATACAAATTGTTAATAAGAAACCGAAACCTTTTTGTATTTATCAATAATATTATATTAAAAGTAGGCAACATTAAAGAAATTGTTACAGCGAATGCACGTACGTGGCCGTCCAGACTAGCCACGAGTCGGACGTCATTACTGCGGCTTGGTGCCAAATTGCGACATCCGCAGCCAGCTTTCAGGCAACGTCCAAGGTAGTTAAATTAACTACCTCCGTATTTCTATTTACCATTAATTAATACCCTTAAGTAACTTTTTATCATTAAGACCATAAATTTTACAAAAAAACAATTAAAGCTCTAGCGTATTTACAAAAAAAATTTCCCAAATCGTATTAGTTTATCCGATAAAACAGAAGTTTTTAGTTAAAGGACATGTATTATGTTGTTGATTTAAAATCAATTCCAATTTGCGTACAGAACTGGTACGTGAAACCCTTTTTTTTATTCGACAATGCGACGCGATGAACGAGACGTTCACTTGATGACAAGTGATGCTCTTACCCATAACAACACATCCTTGGTATAGATGATAAACACTGCACAACATTGCGCTCGTCGCCTTAAGGCATAATGTTAAATGTCTTGTTACTCCAGTAATTTCGCTAGTTATAACGCCCCTCTAAGAACCAATAATGTTTGCATAGTACTAATTGGCGTCTGAAATAGAAACTGCAGTAATACCTACCTAGACAGTGTGTGGCGACAAAAACCTACCATTACCTACCAAATGACTAGTTTATTTTACATGTACTAGAAAACAATAAGAGTGAATAAAAATGTTAATAATTACAGATCTTTAATAATCCTTTACATTCACAAAGTAATACTTCAGTTACTTGCACACAATTACGTAGGATGTAGCCGCGGCTCTTCCGTCCCGGTGCGATTACTGTCCGCGGTAACAAGCCACTCCTGTTTATTTTACCGCAATGAATTCCATGCCATATTTCCTCCGTTTTTCTTTAAAAAAATTTTGAATACATTGAGTACAATCCTCGGTGGCGGTTGCGCGCCCCTGGCAATTTCCAAATTGCCTCTTTATGTGCAGATGTTCCGACCCTCGGTTTTTCCGTCTTTTGAATGTCATTTTGCTGTTAAATAACATGGTCTTATATTGTAATTTGAATCTTTAAGTTCATATCCTGTCAACATCAGAATTTATTACAGATTTAATGTATCATAATTAAAATAAAACAATAACATTTGCATTTCTGACAAATTTGTTACTTTTGTTCATTAGTCGTATGTAAACATCCTTGACTATTTTTTAATAATTGTCTGATTTACGAATGCACCTTTATTATGAAAAATACTTTTTTTTACATGATTTCTTTCCCTTTTCCATTAGCAATATGTACAAACAGCGATGAACCAGAATTACGACCATGTAATTCGTAACTTGTCAAAAGCAAAGTAATGTACATTAATTTGTAACTTCAATATTGTATCTCTCCTAAGTACCCACTCAAGTAACAAAAGCAAACAAAAACTGGATTTTTAAAATTACTTCTCGAGGAGGGAGTTTCTTTGAATTTCATTTCACTAAAGATCACAATTACACGTTTTATAACATTCGAACTCATTTATTTTGCTCGAAGAAATTATTTTTCGTGAAGCAAATTAATTCCTAAGCATTTTTACTTCTTTTAAAATCTGAATAAACTTGGGTAAGATTTCATAAAAAGTAGAAGAGCGGAGAGCCCGCGGCTAACGCCAAATTACATCGTTATTTACAAGTACTTAATGTTTTATTTCAAGGTGGGTTAAATATCACCAAATGATTCCTTTGTACGCCGACATTGCAAATTTAATTTGAGAATTTTAATTTTGTTGATTTAATTTAATTTAGTTGGTTGCTTGGTTGGTTTAATGTAGGTGGCGACATATATAATAAATATCTTGTAAGTAAAAGTCAATTATTTTGCTTGATTACTTTATTTCAAATAATTATTCATCTCTCTTTGTCAGCTAAGTTTCATTCTCAGAATAAGAAATAGAACTGAAAAAAAGTGAATGTATTGTTATATATATATATATATATAAAAGTGAACGTTCATTACAAACCATACAAACTATAATACATTAGTTATTTTAATTTCATGATGTTTTACTATACGTAAAATAAATTGATGAGGTATATGAGTAAAATAAATCGTATTCACACATCCCTATTCAATTATCCCGATCAACAAACCATGCTGTGAATTATTCGCACAACTGAACCTTTATAATAACCCATTAATTAAAAGTACAGAAATCTGTATGAGACTCAGTGTTAGTGTGTATATCATAGTTACTGTCCTATCCATTACGCAATTATATATTGTAGTTTAAAGCATAAGTATAGAATTTCATACCATATTACAACGCATGCATATATGCACTATAATTTAATAATAATAAGTGAAATGCATAATTACACACTCACTCTATTAATTTTTATCAAATAATTAAAACTAGAAGTCAATTAATAATTGTTTGTATTGAGTACATAAACCACAATAATCCTTCAAAATTCTTTGAAAAAATAATGTATGAAGAGAAAAATATAAAAACCAAATACTTACATCAGGATCCTTTTGGTACATACACTTGTGAACTTCAAACACTCTTTGACATTTATCTTTACCGGGTGTATCTGGAAAGCATGATTTTTAAAATAAATTAAACCTGATAAATATTTTACAAAAGTATATATAAAAAATTATCACCATTATGCTTGCACGAAAATATCATTTTGTGAGCTCTAACGGAATACTGTTCTGGAATTACGTTGGCTATCATATCATAATCAACGTTGCCATCATCGTCAACCTATAAACAATATTAAATTTAATCAGTTGAAGAATAGTAAAATAAGATAATTAAAAACGAACAGAACTCACAAGGTTTGCCTCCTCCATCAAGCAATACATATAGCACTTCAATTTTGTGTCTTCCTTAAATATTCCGTTTTCGCAATTCGTTATATCCTCTGAGGGCAAAGAAGAATAAAGGCTCCTAAACATACGTAAATATAAGACATTTGTTTTCAAGTAAAGCTATCCTATAACAAGTAGAAGTGACATAATTCCTCTTTTTATTACACATACTACTCTTAAATTTTAGTTTCCACGCTGTTTGTTCATTACCACGACGTGATTAACAAATGTATAAAGAACACAGGTACCCTTGACTCCACAACACATACTCTAACATAAGCTTTAATAAAGCCTTTATTGCTAATCGGGTACATAATACAGAATATAAATTTTACAATTTGTCTTTGTAAAAGGTATCTAATTAACGATTGGCGTTTCTCATGACACGTAGGTCTCCTCTAGCCCTTTCTAATCATATCGATCTCTAGCTTTTCTTGTCCAGAATGTTCCTCCAATAGCTCTTATATCATCCAACCACATTTTAGCTTGTTTACCCTATTTCCTTTTGCCATTCTTTTAATCTGCTGTCTCTGTTCATGTGTCCTGTTCATCGCCATTTCAATTGCCTTATTTTTTTCCAGAATGTCCTTGACTTTGGTTGTTATTCTAACTGCTCTTTTGCGGTCTTTCGCGTTACACCTAACATACTCCTTTCCTTTCCTTATTGGCACGTTTTCAATTTTTGTATATGTTTCTGAGTCAACGCACAAATTTCATAGTCGTAAGTTAGAGATAGCAGTATACACATATTAAAGATTTTTTCTTAACAGTCAGAGGAAAGTGTTTAATCTTAAATATCTCTTTCAATGACCAGTATCTCTTTCATGCACCTGCCACTTTTGAATTTTCAAATCTGCTTGGTCTTTAAAAGAAATTAATCGTCCTAGATATGTATAAGTTTTAACATCCAACTCCCATAATCTAGACTTTCTTATGTGTATCTTATAAAACAATTGAAAGCTGGTCATAGAAAAGATCTTTTACCTGTTTTTCTTCTTGTTTACTGGGAGCGTTTACTTGAATTATTGACCAACAGTGTTTGTATCCCGGTAGATGTATATTAAGTAAGGCTATTCTGTCTGATATGCCCTTGAATTCTTCTATATTTATTTTTAACTATTTTTTCATCATTCATTTATCGTAACTACTTTTTGCTTCCCATTTAAAATAAAAAATATATTCATTTCTTTTGTGAATGCTTTCAGCTAGTCTTTTAACCTCGCTTAAACTTATTATATTACATTTTAATTTTTGAAAGGGCTAGTTCTAGTTTGTTAAGTCTCTTGTGTTCTAAGTGTTAAGCAGTTAAACGTGGAAATATATAGTTTCAAAATAACTTTAACATTATTTTTTTCAGTAATTTTATTTTCCTCTATTAGAGCTGGAAGGTATTGGTCTATATCCCCTAACCCCGAACTAGTTCCCACCTTGTCATGTCGGAGGGGCTCTAATAACCGTGGTTTCGTCACCCACGGTAAAGCGAAGAGGAACCTACCGGCTGGCCCGAGGTGTAGAGCCGGCTGAGGTGGCCACTCCAGGCTCGAATTCGAGTAACTAGGGCTCTTGCTCGTCTCGGATGTGTGCCAGGGGGCTGCGGATGGCAGGGTGCGAAGAGCCGAGCGCCGCGCATACTGCCCATTGCAGCCGAGGTGGAGTCGCCGGGGGGTGAGGAGTGTCGGTATAACGTTCGCTGCTCCCCTTTCCTTCGCGGCCGTATAATGACTGCCGGCGGAACCCACGACCTGATCCGCCGCAGGAAGCCGAAAGAACTTGCTCGGCCCACTCCCATGACCTTTGGGTGACGGATTCGGTGGAATCCGTTGCCCAAGTGACGACGAAAGGGTGAAAAGGAGGGCACGCTGTGTGTTCTGGTACGTTATGCCGGAAGAGGAAAGGGCGAGATTTTCTCCTCACGAAGTGGAACTACGTATGCGGCCGGCGCTGGCGGGGTCGCGGAAGTCTTTTTGTTCCCGTGACTCTGCCGTACAGCGACGAGAAGGAATATCGTGGAGGTTTTAGTCGGTGCAAGTCCGACATAACCTGCCCTTGTCCCCGCGAAGGCAGGTATGCGAAAGCCTTTCCTCCACATAAAACAAAAAAAAATTCCCCTTCGGGGACCAGCCGGCTTGGGGGGTTATAATTGTTTTCTTTGTCTTATTACATGTTTTCCGTTCTTTTATTTTAAGCTTCCAGTTTCTTAAGCATACTGGTTGCTATTCTTTACTTACATCTGATGTTGACTGAGATCTGTTTCTACACATTCGTTCGAAAGGATTTATTTTAATATTTTTCAACTTTGTGTATATTGTGTTTATTTGCGGAGAAACTGATTGTTCTCTCTTTCTCTAGTCTCTTATTATGACTGTTTCACCCTTTATAACCAATTTGTCATATTTTATAAAAGCTATATAACCCTTTCTACGTTCTTTCTTTCAATGTGCCACAAGTTTTCTCGTTTTATCTAAAACTTTTAACGGTGAAATCTTCTTTAAAATATTTTTTTAAATATAAGCTTAATATTAGATAAAATCTTTTTAAAATCCTTCGTGGATCAGATAGATAAGACAATATCGCTGTAACACAATATCGATGTACCGTCTGACTACTGCTATGCCGTTTTTACGAGCTGCTGGGTGATTCACAATATTAAAAATTGTTAAAGATAATTATTAAATAACGAAGCTAACTTTTGTGTGAATTATATTTTACTACCTGATTCCTAAAAAAATTGTAAAGAAAAATGGATATTTTTAAGAAAATCATAGTACTATAAAAGAGGCACAGCACCCACGAATTTTTCCTCGACATATGCATGCGAATATAGAACAAAGGTTAACGAAAATAAAAATTTCTTTAGTGATCATACCCTCGGCGACTCCGATTTTGGAGACACATTCATTGTGGACATGCTGAATTATTTCTTGAATTTCTTCACTTAGCACCTGTAAACATTTTTGAAATATGACAGTAAGTAATATAAGAAAATACATGATCAAACCTCTCAAATAAAGGATAATTTGAATACATTATAAAATATGCATAGTTGTCCATTTCACATGATTCTTCCATTTTAAATAACATTATTTCAATTAGCATACACGGGACTGTAGTAATCAACGTGCAATTATTTATTTATCAAATCGACTTAGAGTAAAATCACAAAGAATTCTTATTCTCAAAAATCTAAAACTGAACAGGTGACATACAGTTTAGCATTACGCCGCCGCTAGTTTTTAATACTGAATAAAACAATTATAAAAATAAAGCAAAAGATATTGTCGTTAAGACTGCCTACCAGCGCGCTCTCTTTGATAGAAAAAAGGAATAATCCCAAAAGCAAGACTACAACACAAGTTATTGTTTGTTAGGCTTATAAATGGTTTTATATTGAACATCTCTTTACCGAATATTGTTAGCATTTGAATCTTTTTTAACGTCTTTCAATTCATTTCTACACGGAATGAAATGTGAGAAAATTGTAATAATAAATAAATATTTTTAATATAAACTTTTATGCCATTTTATGATAAAAAAAAACCAGCAAAGGAATAGGAGACCGAGATTAATCTCTCTTAGAACCCCTAAAAATGATTCATACACCTATTCAAAGTAGTTTCATTATTCAGTCCCTTAGTCTGTCTAACCGTGATCTACATACGTTACCTTTGTGAGCGGCGCGAGGGAAAGCAGTCGCTTCAATATTAAAAATGAGATAACATTCTCAAAGAAAAATTATTAAGTCGAGATTCCATGGGGACCAACCCAATGCGCATCAAGTTGTATCATAATGTTAAATATTAATTTAAACGGCGTAGACCTGTTTCCATTGTCATCTAGGAATATTTTTGGAATATACTCGTATATTAAAGCTCTTGGAATATTATTATAGATTTTTACAATGTTAATATTAAATGATTAACTCTAAAATTTTTAATCACGACACCTCCTCATTTTAGAAAAATTCAATTTAACTAAAGCAGTGCATTATAACAAAAATATTAAATATTGTCATTAAATAGATTCTCTCCTTTTTTTAAAATGACCAAATAAGAAGGTATTCGTTAACATAGTGGCGCAAGATGTTAAGTCTCGTTATGCCCACAATTTCGAATGACGGTATACGACTTATTTAAAAACAATATATTTCTTTACAGCATAAACCGTCAATCACCTCCCAGGTGGACGGACGACCTGGTAAAAATAGCAGAGAGTCGTTGAATATAGGTGACACTGCTCTCCATTGCTGGGACTGGTATGAACAGTCCCAGAATGGAGAGCAATTGTGTGGAGAGAGATTATAATGATAAATACATAAAATAATTGTTCCAATACTTTAGATTGATGAAAATTTTTAATATTAATTATAAATATATTTGAAACTCTCACTGAAAGCCAACGGAAATAGTGGATGTGTGCTCATGCGTTTGGTACGCAAAGTCTACATTAAGCTTTAATGTCTTGCTCGTATTCCCTCTCCACAACTCATCCATCAAGCTTCACCTAACTCACTCGACGCACTAAAACATTTCATAAACCGCGCGACACGTCCGCTTTTCGTGAAAAATTGACTTTGTTAAAAGTCTCTGAATGTCTTAGAAGATGTATACAAAATATCTTTCATTATTGTCAAAACATTTTAACATTACATTAGATTCAATCTTCAACATACACTTTTAGTAAACATTTTTCTGTATTTGTGCAATTAACAAAAAAAACTCTTAAAATGTCCAAAATGTGACCTAGTACTCACATAAGTGAAAAGAAAAATATCTTACAGGTTTTTCCTTAGCGCCGTGGCCTGGTATAACTAAGATAAAGAACACTGGCAGCGTCGCTGTGAACATGGCGACTAGCTACCGATGTTCGAATATTACACCAAAGCGAAATTCAAAGCTTATATTATCCAATGTAACTCGATATAAATGCTGTTAATTGATGTAGTGGGGTAAAGCTGACAATTAACACATTAACGAGACACAGCGGTTTTGTTGCATCACAAGCTGTAATCACGGGGCGGGAAGTTTCCGACGTACGAGAATTAGCAAGGAGTCGAACTCAAGACTTCAATTACATCTTAAATGTTATAGACAGCTAATAGGAGAAACACATTGTTATTTATGAACCATTCGAACTTAAAGGTACAAAAAAATTACATACTTTGAATTTTTTTAAATAGGTCTGAACGGTACAACTGTCCTTTAAATTTCACCTTTATTATATAAGTTCATGAAACTACGAATTTAGATAAGTATTAATAAAAAAAAACTTTCATTATTGAACGATACCGTAATAATTTTTTTCCTTGTTCTAAGATGCACTTAAAGTAGTAGCAAAACAAAGTAACAATTTATTTATAAAATCATTGCACTTGTATTTATAAGGTGGTGATTCAAATTGTTTTTACATATTGTTATATCAACAAACTTTTCCTTTACGCACACAATACTCCTGTTATCTAAAAGACTAATTAGTTTGTAAAATTTACGTCAAAATTTTACTCCGCTTACGAATCTCCATACGTCAGAACCCATATCAACTTTAACGATAATTAATTGTTAACTGACAGCAAATCCAATAACTTTATACAATGCCGTAACCTATTTGTAAGTATTGAATGTGGATAACATATCAATCAACATATCAACAAATTTTTATAATTTAACAGTAAAAACATGCGTACATCTTTCTTTTTTTTCTTAAAGTCTTCCTTTATTACTGGAAGTGTAACGAAAGTAATATTAAAACTATTGCCGTTATGTTAAAGTTTGTTTCATTACACATATAAATTGCACATACGTCGTTACAATTTTTTCATGAAAATTAAATAATATTTGTTCTATTATTTTTTTACAAAAATTTTATTTTAAATACTTATACTTTTTTGTAGATTTTAATTAACTTTCCTGCGGTTTTTTGATAATGTTTTATAAAATATGGATAACACAACTCGTTAATTTTTCCTCCTAATTTTACTCCTGCCAATTTAGTTAAGATTATTTGTTGGATACTGCTTGCTACCGTCAAAGTGGAGAGTTGTAAATGTTATAACGCATAAGCTATATAAGATGTTGCCTAGTTATACCACTAAATTCGTTAGATACACTGTTCAGTAAGGTAAAGAGTAATGTTTGCATACGACTTTTGAGCAGCAGACATAGGTGCTGTAGTAATGCTGGTCAAGGTCTTTACTAACAGAGAGTTAGAAGAAACAGAGCACGAATTTATGATACTAATACAAATATGAGTAACTATATGCCGTAGTTGCAAAAATCGATTATAATAACATCTGGATTGAGATTTATATTTATGAAATATGTATTAAACGTTTCAGTAATCTCGCATGCATACCTATACCGTGCTCAATCGACATGAAAAATCCATTAGGGTCTTTTGCGCCGGCAAACAGGCCCGCGCAGGCAGCGGCGGTGACCGTGCTAAGCGGATTTGGTGCGTCCGACCCTGATGCAACGCACATCTATTCCATAGATACCATATATAACTAAATTTAAATGATAATATTTATTAAAGAGAGAAGTTGATATCATCATTACCTAAATTGAGGATTGGAAAAAATTAGGAGTGACGTAGCAGAAGATTAAATAAATTATTGTATTCTCCAGCATTCTTAACTACGAATAACCCTATTTTTGGTATATGTTCAGATCACATAATTACTTTTAGTTTATTTTTTTCTCTTTACAGTTTACTCATCGACAACGTTAAAGTTAAAAAACATTCAAAGATTATTAATAACGTGTGATAACATACAAAGATTTATTTTGATAAAGTTAAACTGAAAGATGAATAACATTTATAGTGGTGGAATATTAACTTTCAAAATATACTACCGTTACACGTTCTTCGTCTTTACAAAATAATTAAAAACCCGAATATAATTGAAAACATAGTTTATATGGCAAGTGTTTTATGAAACGCTATATGTACTCCGGTAATTAAAAAGATACGCATTAATTTGTAAAGAAATAATTATTCGAAGATAGTGAGTAGAAATGAGTGGAGAGGCAAGCGGGACCGAGAGACGTCATTACCGCAATCAAAGCACCCAAAGCCGCAGAGCCGGCCGCGCCCCGCAGCCTCCCGCTGCGCCCCGCCGCGCCGCGCATCGCTCGCCTCCGCTAACGACGAGTGCTCTCGATAAAAATTAAAAACACGTGCAAGCCCAGCCTGAGGAAAGTTTTAATGAGAGTACACGGCTGGCGCTCCACCGACAGTCAGTTTTGCTATAAGTATACATTTGTATACATATATGCGTCTTGCGTCACACCCAAACACTTTTCCCAAATCAGATATTAAATCTACTCCCTGCTCTTACCCACGATCGATTGAAAACTTACTTCTAAAATAAATTACGAATTTTTGCAAGTCTTCATTAATTTGTATAAAACTAAAATATTGATAACATCTATGCATATTATAACATCTGCGTCCGATTAATTGATTTCATGCAATCGATATTTTATTTTAACTTAAACATATTATATTCTGGAATACGACCTTTATGTTAAAAGTAAGAACTGAGCCAGTGCTGTACTGTGGATGAGAACTATTCACTTTTTATCGAAAGCCTTGGCTAACAGTCAACGACTACTTTAATTTGCACCATGCACGCAAAATGTTGCAAATAAAATTGCACAATTTTGTAATAAAAAAAACCTTACTAAGTATATGCTATTTTAATTGCCAGTAAATAGTTATCGATGTTGCTTATAGCCATGGTTCAATAAACAACTTATCATTTATGAAATGATTGAACAGAGTTTTAATTCTTCAGGATTTATAATATTGTGGCTTGTTTTGCCGGGCTATGAAAGAAACGCAACGGAATAGTTTTGGTTTATCAAATAAAACAATAATATCTCCTTCACAACAATTTAAACTAAAACCGAACCTGCACTAATAGAACTTCAACTTCTATTAAAGTATTTGTCAATAACGGGTTTTATGGTTTGTTTTGTAAAGAGAATACCTTAATTCTTCTGCCTTATTTCTAAATAATACAAAAGCTTTTCATTTCAGCGTAACAAAAAATACAGATGTTTTATTATTCTCAATAACCTACCCGGCACGATGCAGTCGAGTAAAAATAGGAATAAATTGTGAGGATCTTTGCAAAACAATAGTTGGAAATGGTCTACGCGAGAAAAAGCCGGATGCAAATGCCATTCATATTAATTAGCAAAGCGAGACAGAGCTTTTACGAAATTAGACCGTGATTTCAGTGAAGATTTATTGTTGTGTTTGAAACGGTTTTTAGAGCAAAGGTAGCCATTTAGACGGGAGCAAATTGGTGTTGTCAAACTGAGCTTTAAATTGAATTGACTGAAGACTCTTGTTTACTTTGCATCATGGCCCAAAAAAGAGAAAGGTGCTAATTTAGGTTATTTACGACGCAAAGGTTAGGGGACGATGGTTTCGGTGATTAATGTGCCACCCAGAGGCGTAATCGCGTAATAGTTATATGTTACAGATAATGTTATAAGTAATAATCTTTAATGTTTTATATAATCAAACATAGTAGCTTGAAACACTTTTATTAAAAAATGAAATTTAGGTCTGGTGTTGATACTATATACTTTATACTGGGAGCTCACGATATTTAAATAAGACTTTAATTTCCCCCCAAAAGAGTACTCTACTTGTGATCGCCCCTTGTCGTGCATTAGTGACCACAACCTGATCATCCATAGTGAAACTTTAAGGGTCTTATGTCAGTGAGCGAAGTTGCACTAGATGTTCCTGTAAGAATGAATTTTTTGATGTGACGGCGGGACCGACAAAATGTGCGAAAGCGTTAACAAATAGAAATGAAAATACTAAAGTAAAACAAAAACTAGCATGTTAGCATAGCCAAAACATATTACAAAAGCTTTTACCTAATAATTAGGAACTCGGGTGAATCGCTATTTCACAAGCATGCATCGGGAAGTTTGCTGAAGTTGAAATTAACGCAAATTGATAAACTTAATATTCTCGTACAAAGAGGACGAGGATCGGTACTCTCAAACGTAACATAGTAGAAAGCTTCTTAGAAATCCTAATTTCTGAATTACATATTTAAAAATCGCGGACTTGTTATGCAAAAAGGTAATAAAAAACCGAAACTGAAATACCAAATATTTTAAAAACTGCCGTGAAAAACTTCTGATAGGACAGATATGTTTAGTTATGTTATAACTTGTTAAGAATGCAATTGATCATTAAAATAGATAGTTCATTAAATACAAATTAGCCTTTTGGGAGCAGTTGTAAGGAAAAATAATCATCAATTGAGTAATATTTATTCGTTACCACAGTAATTTCTAGTATCAACTGCGTGGACTACATATTAGAACAGTACCCTTTTGTAGCCATATTAGGTGTTACCATAGCCCCCACGTGGGAGCCGCAGCGGCGAGCGCTCGTGGCTCTCACGGGGGGGCGAGCTGTCGCTGTCGAGTGTGGTCATCGCCATGCTCGACAGCGAGAGCTCGTGGCAGACGGTGGCCTCCTTCTG
>DWLS01003504.1:0-15585 GCA_018246255.1 Pachliopta kotzebuea | reverse complement strand
ATAGGCGAGACTGGAAGAGAAGAACATGTTGTGCCGACCCTACATAAAGTGGGACCAGGGCAGGAGAAAGAAGAAGACACAAGTACAGTCCTCGACACAATGCTTTCTTAATAGAGAAAAGCGTTCTATCTCTTTTACATAGAATCATTTGTGATTCACAGTGATGAAGAGCTATAAACTAATACCGTAAAGATGTCATTCATCTTAAATCAATTCGATTCAATCTAAGTTCAAGTAGCAAAGCATTTAATCCAATTTTGATAGTTACACTAAATTTATTGGTACATAAATATTGGCGAACCACTATTTAGGCGTTTATAATACCTGAAATAATTGACAGAAATTCACGCATAACTACAAAACATTTTCAATTCTACTTACCAATCTGGAACAGAATTTGAATAGGGCAATAGAATATCAAAGAATTGATACGTTGGCAAACTATAAACATTTGAACTCCTTGTGAGAAACGATCACGGCCTTGTAAATAGCAGGCAGATAGTCATTATAGCAACATCGCTGCGTTAACTGCCTTAAACAGCTAAGGGTAATGACACCGTTCATGCGCTTAATTTGCATGTATGGCCACATCCCAATGGGATATGCGCAAATACAACAGCACACGGTTTATTGGAATACAATAAAATGTATCTGCTCTTTATTCTCTCATTTATTTGGATTCCCAATCATTTTAAAACAATTTTACATTTTTCAACAGAATTATAGAGAAAGAAAGTGTAAATTTTATAAGAGATGACAAAATATGAAACGGACTAAAGTAAATAAATTTATATATATTATTATACGAACCGCTCGAGTTAATTCAAATAATTCATGATAACAAATGTGTGTGATTGGATAAAACATTATACAATAAATTTTACAAAATCATCATACACATGGCAATTGATGGTCATTATTGAAATTACTGTGAAACAAAAGAGCGGATACGATGTTTCCATCTGATCGATTTGCCAGCGTTTGGGTGAGAAAGTAACGCATGAACGCGTCCAGAACGAATGTGGCAGAATTCTCAATTGTCCCTGGAAAGCCTGTTTCCAACTACGCCATACCGCTTTTGTAGTGGCTTGTTGAGAGCGTAACGGAAGACAACGGTTTTTGAATAACTAGGCCCCTTGCAGTTAATGTTACCATGCTTGGCTTATTAGTATATATTTTTTACCATTTCACACATAAATAAAAGTCAGAACTTTTAAACAACTCCATCTAAAATACTTTTTATCATTACCTATAAATATAGAGCAACTGGCTCAAAGGTCTCGTTACCAAGTCAAAAAATCTTAAAATAAATGCACCAATTATTAACCACTCTGTCACTGAAAATTACTATAAAACCATTTCACTTCTAAAACTTAGTATCCATTTTTATTCGATTATTACATTACGAAATAAATCAATCCCTCCTATTTAAATGGAATTCGGAATATTCAAAAAAGACTAAAAAATTTTGCTATTTATCACTATTTAGAACAATATTCAAACTAATCAAACGCTCTAATGTTCAACAATCTTTTATTATTACTAACCTCAAAGTTAAATGTATGATTCATAGTAATATACGTAGTAATTCGAAGGATGTAAAAAAGGTATTAAAACACGCACAATTTACATATTGCAATGATAATATAATGTATAAGTTTAACAACTTACTTTATGTATATTTCTCGGCTATGTGCTAATTAATTTAAATAATATCAAACAATAAGTTACCTGTTATAACAGCAAACAGAACCGCTAAAGCCACCACACCTGTCGCTCTTAGTTGCACAGACCTCATATTGTCTCTTTTTAACACGATTCTAGTTTAGTTCTCATAAACAATAAATACAAGTGAAATTTTTAAACTTAGCCTTGAGAAGTCCTTGTCTTTTATTAAAAACCAATAAGAGATTACACTTGTGATTTGTTACACCTACGCGAACGGTGTTGTTTAATAAAGATGAAGTAGATAAGTCAGTAATTCACAAATTACACAACAAACGTCTTTATCATTTCCAAACTGCTAAATTTGTCTTCTTTCTTAATTGTTCACTCAAGTTCATTGTGATGTTCAAGTGTGAAGAAATGTTTAAATAAAACAAGTATGACAAACTTGTTTCGTATCGTAGATTCGGTAGCAAGGAGAGGTACGCGTACGTCCGTCCCACTCGAGCGCGAAACCGAACTGTCGCTACACAAGCGACACGCCGCTGTGACGAATAACTGTGGAACTACAGGCATCACTTAACCACCAAGCTCGAATTCGTTTACTACAAGAACCGTTAATTCAAAAAAGGTTTGTACCTCATTTAAAATATATATATATATATTATTTTAATGTACAAAAAAATTATTATCTTATTTTAAAAATAGCTGTAAAACATTCAAATATTTCGATATACGGATAAAATTAGCATTAATTAATGTCAAACTTATTTCAAACACGTTATTGCAATTTTGTTATAATTTTGCTTTAAACTTTAGTATACGTTATATGTAAGTATAAATGTCACTAAATTTGTTATATTTGATATTAATAATAACGTTTATTTTTACACAAAAAGGAATAAACACAAAGTTTTTAAATTGGCAATAGGGGAAAGTATCTTATTCAGGTAGTGAGTGATGCAGCCTGCCATATCCAGAGGTTTATTTTTCTAATATTATTGAAGATGAAAATAGTTTTTTTGAAAACCATTATAAATGATAAAGTAACTTCATTTGTGAGAAATCGTTATAAATAATAATTAAATATTAATTAAACATGATTAGGATAATTCATTTAAACGATTTAATCTAAACATTATATGCTTTATTACTTAATGGAGTTACTTTAACAGGCAATAAATAATTTAAAAAAAAGCATTCAAAAAAATAATTATCTGCAATTTAAAATAATGGCTATTTTACAGCCTGCTTAATATTTCTTCTGCTGTGACACGGGTCTTCCTTTCATAAAGAGAGAGTCAAAAATTTTCCGTTGCGTTTATCAGGCACGAAATAGTGTTTAAAATTGTTAGCGAAATGGTGAAATTTAAGTAAAAAATGAATTATTTACGTAATGAATTACAAAATCAAGTCAAAGTTAAAATAAATAATAAAAGTAAAAATATAACAAAAAAAAATCCTAAATAACAGAAAATATAAATTAGTCGTAACCCTCTTAAAATAAGACATTTATTAATGGGAACTTAAACATTTTAAACTAATATAATTACTAAGTTCTGTTGTAGTAGCTAAAGATGTGTCGTAATGTTTAGTTACCGACTTCCACAAATCTGCCAAAAAAGAATGATGTTGTTGAACGCGATATGGAACTTTCATAAATTGACCCAAATTTTATTAAGGTTACTACAGTTAGCTTCATTATAGCTTACTGTCAATGCGGCGCTTGGTACCTGCTGGCGGTACATGAATTAAGTTAATTTTTTTCTAAAGTAATACTTTCACAACTTTTTTAAATTTGGGCAAATTCGTTTACTACAGGTCTTAAAGCCTTAGTACTTATGGTCGCAGTTTCTGTTCCCTCGTTTGCAGATGATAAAATGCTGAATGTAATAGCACTATCGTGCATCGTAATAGACTGCAAAATAAAGCTACACAGTGTTAACAACCAGTTTAACAGTGTATACAGGTTGACAATGTCTTTAGCACCTTTAGTTTCTCGTAACACTTCATCACCTGATAACTTCTTTATCACTTTCAGGCAATACTCACCACTAGAAAGTTATTCCTTAACACTCCATTAAAACCTTGAGTTTTATTAATAAGTGATAGCAATAATGTATAGTTTGATTACTTTTTAACGGAGTTCTTCAAACAATACATTGTCTGTCTTGCCTTCTGATCCATTTCTACGCTACATTCTATTACCTATAAATTTTGGGAAACAGTTGGATATACAAATTACTATTACTTTTCAACGCCCTCTTTGATCGATTTTTAGAAATTGAAAACGGTATAAAGAACAAACCCAGGGGTTATTCAGATAAATTAATTGAAAGGGGATCAAGGCAAGCCCTTGTTTTGACTGCGCAAATAGAATTAAAAACGTACACCCCATATTCCAATAATCGGTCTATTAAGCAATTGCACTGACTGCTAGACTGTGGAATGCTTACAATGGATGACAAAATGAAATTATTTACGAATTATTCTGGTTCAATTGCAGGGTGATTGGGCAAAAGATATTATTTTCCAAGTTCTTTATAATTTTTGATATTACTTTTGTATAGATTATAGACTAATTATATATATTTTAAAGTTATTAAGAAAGGTAGATGAAGAATTATTGATTAAAATGGTTTGTCTATTCTGTATGGGAGCACCTGATAAAGGATTTACTAATTGAGAGAGAGTAACTTTTTTGTATACTATGGATTACCATTTGACCTCAATTTAACAGGGTGATAGGTGACAATAAAGGAGTGAATGGTAAAGCGTGCTGATCACAAAATACTCTGGCTTTCATATATTCAAAGACGGAAAATAGTACCTCTGTTATGGTGGTATGATAATATGATAATAATAGCCAAGCGGATATAAAAATAAGTTAGCCATAGCGAGGCGAATGCAGTTTTTTGGAAATAAAACTCAATTTAAATATAACCCTTGTATTTAAACGTTAATTCAAAAAATTAATATATCATTCAAAAATGTATTACAAAGAAAAACATTTAATGGAATTCGTGTTAAAAAAAGCGTTAGAATCAAAGCATTATTATCTCTGGTTTATGCAAATAGCTAACAGACTGAATAATCTCTCAGTAGGCTTCGCTTGTCCCCACTCCATCGTTTCCCGCCGACAGCCTTCCTTATCGCTAAATAAAAACTTCGTGTCTCTGTTTATTTTTCAGGCAGTCGCCAGAGCTTACAAATAATGCTGTTGTGAAATGTGCAAAATTACATGAACTTTTTAATCAGCTAACTGTTTAAAAATTAAACTATTCTGTTAAGAGGCAGTTAACTTAATAAGTCTTCACTCGTTTTGTCCTAATTTTTTAATGAAATTGTTTTTTCATGCTGTTTTCTCCCATAACATACTTCATTTCGATATGTTTATTTACTAGAACTATGATTTATAGTATTCGGTACATTTTATATCATTTAGAGAATACACTTTCGCGTAAAAGGTTTCGGATTGAATCTATAATAAATTATACTTAACTTGTAATGTAATAAAACAATTTGTTATAACTTAGTGCATTCTATCAACATCATTGTCTTAAAGTGCAACAGATGTAAATAAAAGTATTTTTTATTTAATTATTAAAAATATAGTAACAGTTTGTAGTTTAGGTTATGATAGGGTTAGAGGAACCTAACGGCTGGCCCGAGGAGTAGGGCCGGCCACTCCAGGCTTGAGCTTGAGAGCTGCGGCACTCGCTCGCCTCGGGGTGGCCTGGGGGCTGCGGGAGGCAAGGGTGCGGTGCTGTTTAGCGCCGGGCCCACTGCCGACTGCAGCCGAGGCGGGGCTGCGGGGAAGGGGGAGTGCTGGTGTAACGCCGACTGCTCTCCTCATCTTCCGCGGCCACACAATAGTTGGCGGCGGAGACAAACACCAGATCCGCCGCAGGGAGCCGGTAGAGCTTGCTCCGCTGGCTCCCATGGCCTTTGGGTGACGGACTCGAGGGAGTCTGTTGCCCATATGACGAAAGGCCCAGAGGGGGGTGCGTCATATGTTCCGGCGCGCCCTACCGGAGGTGGGATGGGAGAGATTTTCCTCCCCCGAGGTGGGGCTGCTTTGGCGGCCGGCGCTGGCGGGTCGCGGAAGTCTTTCTGTTCCCGTGACCCCGCCGCAAAGCGACCACGTGGAAATCGTGGAGGTTTTAGTCGATGCGAGTCCGACATAACCTGTTTTTGCCCCCGCGAAGGCAGGTATGCATAGACATTTCCTCCACGTAAATCTAAAAAACAAAAAAGGTTATGTTAGGGTTATTGTAGTCTATTTGTATGACTTGCGCATCTCACCGCCTCATCGAATGAAATAAAGTAAATGTCACCGCACATCTATTTTATAATTAAAGTAAGTGATCTTTAAATATTATATCTAAATTGATTCATCTTAAAACACATTTTATTGTAAATATTGTTATTGTTGTTAACTTCGAATGAGATTAATTTTGGAATCCCCTTGTTTAATATTTCTTTATACGTTATTCATGAATCACATGTCAAAGACAAACGAATATTTCGCTTTGTTAGAAATATCAAAACTTCCTGAGAAGTGCAATCCACCTATTTTCTAATAGTAATTTTTGTATGCTATACGTGTATTTTCTATTTCTACAAAAGTACCGAACGGAGATAAATTTGAATTTTTCATGAACCTTTGTTTTTAAACATAACATGGAATGTTAAGAAGTTTTTCTTAATATTGTTTATAGTTTTTTTCGTATTAATCAAGTGAAAACTGAAAACATATTTGTAGAAAAAAAATAAATAGGAATAGACGATTTTTCATTTTCGTGACTAACAGGCTTAACGTGCGATTTAATTAGAATTTAATAACGCTAAAAAAATAAGTTAAGTGAAAAGATTTGAGTAAATTATATTATACGTTCATAAATCCAGAAAGTGATTTAATTCTGGAAGCACGGTAGACATTCGTGAATGTATCAAATAATTCAATCGTATAAACACATAGTGATGTGAAACCTGACAATGGTCGCTTTATCGCAATGTACTTGTTTACGTCAAATTATTGTTATTTATAGAAGTGGTACACGAACATTCCACGCCATTATAATAAAATATAGAGGAACTATTTTATGAATAGGTTTTTTTCAAAAGCTGATAGTAGCTTCTTTAGTTAAAGCCTGCCTTGGCAAGAAACCACAACAGCGTCTATTTCTCCTAGTTTAAAAGGAAATTTTCAACTGCTTGTATACTGCATCGCCTTGTAACTTATCATTATTTGAATTCCGGGGTCATTTGTGGTGGATTTTGAAAGATGTGTCAGACTAAGTAATATTTATGTGAACTGTATCGATATATTCAGCACTAATTTATGGATACAAAGACATATTAACACGTAATTTATACAATCGGCGACCTCTTTCATATCGAGCTCACTGCTGACGGGGAGGGATGGATTTTAGCACCCCATCCGATGTCCCTGCGGATTAGTTCCACCACACTGGCGCCTGAAATCACCAATATCGTTAAGGTGAGGCGGGTTGGATATTACAAAATTCTAAATAAAGCAATATACGGCGCTGGCCGCGCGTGTGATTTGGGGAAAGCGAAATTATAAGCTTCTGTGGGTTATGATAATGATAGCACGGTACATTTATAACGTTCATGCAGGTGAATTTGAAATTTACATTTTATCACTACATATATCACAATTCAAACATTTATTAATCTCATAGAAACAAAAGATTAACACGGTGCAACAATTCTTTTAACAATTTCCAATATAAATAATCAAGGTTTCGGAACCTACATAACTAATGTAACATCATAAAACGCCAAGCAAACGAAAACATAAAACAAAAGAACATACAGTCGAAATTATAGTTAATAAGTTTAGCTTAAAATTTTATTAATAAAAAAACAAACAAGATAGCTTAGTAAGTATAGCTTGAGTACACTTTCCGTAAATTTACTTTTCAAACCAAAAATTAAGCTTAAGCTAAAATCCTTTCTGCAATTTGGAAACTATGTTGCTATACACCGAGGCAAAGATACACGTGTTAAAGTAACAAAAATGTTCTTCTTGAATAAATGGTTTAAAGCGGAGAATAATAATAGCTCTGCATTAGAGTATTTATGACTTTCCTGAACTTTGTATTTTCAATATTCAAATAAATTTCAAATGTAACAAAGTAATGGATATTTATAAAAAACAGGACGAATTAATAGCAAACAAACACTACAGAAACAAAATCACAACATTATTTTCTTTTTTTTTCTCGGTTTTAAAAATTTTATGAGGGGATATACAAAAAGCAGGCTTAATGACTATAAGCATTCTCTTCCAACTTTTGATCAGGTAAGATATTGTGTGTTTATTGTTATATTTGATATATGGGTACGAATTTTACAGTTCACCGTAAACATTTTCCAATCCCAGGAAATCTGTTTTAATACGCGTATTATTAAAATATACGATTTCCAAACTTAATTGAGTACGGAGAGGAATTCCAACCTCATGAGTTCCGAGTTCCCCGAGAAGCCGCAGCCACGCAGGGCAACGGGACACGGAGAGACTGCATTAGCGAGGTCTACGTTATGACTTGGAAAATGCGACACTTCTTACCCTAAAAGGGAGCCCTGTATTTATGACGTGCGTTTGATTTATTGCCTAAACACCCTCGTGTACGTTTTGTTGTTCCTTTGTGTTGGGATGAGGGCGCCTAGTCCCGTAATCAACTCTAAAGACAGCAGTCTCTCTATCTGTGGAGCAGCGTCTATGGGAAAAAAGATTTCACATCTCCAATTATTGATGCGACAAAAAGTTTAAACGCATTTCAAACTATTTAGATATATGCAGTTTATTTTATAAAAAAAGCTATTTGTATTGCATTTAGATATCTTTTTACATAGGCTTGCCCGTAACAATGAGGCGTTAGTTAAAATGGTAGACACTGTATCACATTGCGCTCGCCGCCTTCTGACTTAAGTTGTTAAGTCTCGTTACCCCGATAATTTCACTAGCCTATAACGCCCTTCAAAAAGAAATACTTATGGTCTGCACAGTACCAATTGCCTGCTGCAATAGAAGCTGCTGTGGTACTTACGTGCGTACATAGATGGTCTCCGACAAAAGAAACTTATCATCAGTAAACTGTAGTTCAATAAATACAAAACTTAAACTCAACCAACATATCTCTTATATGTTGGTTGAGTTTAAGAATTTATTAACAATAATCAACTTCTGCTATTGTCATAATAGAAATAAAAGTAAATACTAACAAATAAAATACGCCTAATGAAAATGTATATTAATTCTCTGACTAAAACAAATTTATGTTATATAATACATATAACATACATTTAAATTTTGAAATGTTTAATTTTTGGTTGTGAAAACGAAGAAGGAATCCTTTTAGTCATCTATTATCTTCAAAAAAAAAGTATTAGTAGATTACAATTAAAAACTTTATGACAAGAATTACCATTCAAAGAAATTAATTTAGCTACGTCATTACCCATTCAAGTCATAGTCGCCTTAATTGATTTTAGCCAAGGTAATGGATGAGCATGATAGGAGTCAAGAAAGGTGACAGTGGAACTATCATTACGTGGCGATTTACGATTCCTTATGCGTTCACAGTCCATTATTCACATTTCATTCCGGCGTGACTACATTGAAAGCTACTGCGGGAACGGCTACGTTGAGTAAATCACCCGAATTACCACACCAGCGTGTATTGCTTTCGGTTACGTTTTATTACCTTTTCGACGTTTTCTTCACAGCCAGTACGTATTTATTTACCAAATAATAATTTCGTATGCTGACGTAAACACAAATTCCTAAAGACAGAAATAATTGCCTCCTATATAATAATATATTATGCTTTGCTTCAACGAGGGTAGTGCAAAACTAGTGGTAGGTCTCTACTGCCGGAGATAGTCTAGGTAGGTACGCACCGCAGCTGCCATTTATGCCTCGAAAGAGTACTGTCCAAATACTACTTGTGTTACTCTTTGAAAAGTGTTGTATGCTTGTGAAATTACTGGGGTAACGAGACTTAACACGATATGTCGCACGACGACGTGCACAATGTGCTGCTATACCATCTTTACTAACTCCACGTTGTTATGGTAAAACAAATGACTTACAATTAGTTACCGTCTCGTTCGTCTTGTCGTCTCGTTGAATAAATAAAAAAGTAAATATACATACGAATTTCCCTCAGGTTAAAAAAGCTTATAGTTATGAAAATAATGGAATTGCAAAATTTACTAGTACAAGTAACAGTAACAAATTTACTAGATTAATGACAACATTATATTTTATATTAGGATTGTGGGACTTACTTGTTAATTCTTTTAGTCGTAATTTAGGTAAACTACCTTTTTCCTTTTTATTTTTAATTACAACAATCTTCATCAATGTCTTATTGCTAAAATAAATGCCAAGGCGCTTTTTAAGTCTGAACATTATTTCGTTCCTTTTTTACAATATTTTTCCGTTGTAATTTTTATGTTATAAAATGTACAATGGCCTATTTTTTGAAAATAATTAAATGTTATCAAGGCTCGTAGAAATATTTTAAACGCTTGTTACTGGAGCATATTTACAGGGAACTTTGGTGTGAAAAGTTAATTCATTTTTTATGGTAGCAGTCACGCGACTCTTGGCACGAAATACTCATGCATGAGACCTACGGCAAAATGTAGATAACCGCCGAATAATCGGGTCACGGCCAAACTAATTATCTATCTTAAGTATGCATGTGGTCTGCAGATAATAGTAAGGTTTAACGCCTTAGCTTTAATTATACTTCACCGAAGTATATAATATATATATAGGAGCAAATATTTTTTTTAAATCTTCGTATTAATTTGTAAATAAATTTCTTGTATTGATCCACATAATAACATACTCTTAATTGGACAGTGTTTAATAGAATATCTAACAAGAAATGTCAACAGAGACCATGATAAAGGCGACGACGATAATGATAACGGCGACGATGATGATGCTCATGACGACGTATAATTAAATTGTTTCTGTAGCTTATCGGTACTCCCGTTCTTTGTTACGCGAAGATTTAATTGATCGTGATGAGTACTCGTTCAGAATATTTCTACGTCTTATATGTTGAATGTCGGGACGTTTGCATTGCTGGCTATGAAGGCATATTTTGATTTGAAGGTGGTAAATAGTGGTGACCAAAACGATCGATAAAACTTTACCGACTTTGGAACTTGTCTAAAGTCGTGCATTTTGTACCTAAATCTAACTAAAGTCTGAAAAGCAAATTACGTTTACATAATGACAACTGTTGTTTCTAAACCGGAAAAATATCATAAAAATCAGAGATAGCAATTTTAATAGTAGGAGCAATTTTGTAGATCCAAAAAGAATAGGTAATGTTCTTTCTAGCTGAGTCATTTAAATCAGTAATTTTTAATTTGTTCGCAAGAAATTTTATGTAAAAAGAAAAGTCAAAACCTCTGTAAGACGTCAGAGATCGGTTTGTGATTCATTTCTATTCTTCGGTAGATATGAGCGTAGTCGGCGAGTCGGAAAGCGGACTGAAATGAAGTAGGTTAGTTCAATATAGAACACGTGAACGCCTCGGTGGCGATAGCTTTGCAATTAAATAGGTCATCTGCTGACTGGTTCTAGACTTGGCTGGCTAATACAGAATTTCCATTATTTTATTATCATGTCATGCAATGCACCTCCAATTTACTTAGTCTACTATTATTTAAATAAAAAAAAACCTTCCAATTCTAACTTCAACCAATCAAAAAGAAAATTGTATAAGGTTACGTGTAAAACTGAGGACATCTGTTAGCCTAATGGTAATAGAAAATAGCAAGAATTAGAAAATTATACTTTGTGAGGTTTTTAAAAAATCAAAATTTTTTAATAAAAAAAAGGTTATTTCGAAGTCTGAGCCCGTGACGATTTTCCTAGTTAAACAATTAGCATGACGTAAAAACTGGGTTACGCCACATTTCGAAACAATTCAAAGCATTAAAAAAGGCGAAAGTAGAGTTTTATATGGTGTATTTAACATTTATGAGTGAAAGTAAGAGAGAAAATATCCAGTTTGAGCTTAATTGTAAGTCAGTTTAAGGTGTTTATTAATTACTTACAATATGTATCAACTAAAGCTGCTTTACAATGTGAAGCGTTTTAAGTTTTAAAATAAAAATCAAAATATTTCCGATATGGACTTTCTAAACATATCTTGCCTACAATCCTGCAACATCTGGTAATTTATTAAGAACACCGAACGAAGAAGTACATAATATCTTTTTTCAGCGTTTAGATTAAAAATACTCTCTTCATACCCGAATGTCGCAATATTCATACAACTTTTGTTAACATGTTAACAAAAACAACTTTCCAATATGTTCGTTACTTTAAAACGGAAAAGGATAATCGAAAAAAATATTGTTACCTGTATAAATTAGCAAGGTTTTTTTTATTAATTATTAGATTTAAAGTAAAGCACTTGTTTTCGTCATTTATATTTAATTCAATTTGTTACACACCCTTGAACCCCCTTTTCACAATTCTTTTCAATGCATAAGGACTATCTTTTTTAATCCCCAACAAGCTGCTTTTTATTACAGTAGACCTACGATGAACTAATACTCTTTCTTTTGCATGAATCCTGACATCCCGCTGTCATCGCGACACAAGTTGTACTGTTGTTTACATGTCAATCAGGATGACAGGCGGCGACGGCAGTCACGTGGCGCGAAGCGAGGATATAGGCTACCATTGAAAAAACTGAACATGTAATCTCCAAAGTCAATGACGAGCCCAAACACATTAATTTTTGTGATTTGTGCTATGATATTGTATATACGCCTTAAAAAAATTCACACAAATAAATAATCGCTTGGCTTCGTGGCCAAAATATACTGCAGTATTATACAGAAGTAGCTGTTGTACTATAAAAATGTATTAGTATTTTTTAATTTTAGTTAAGTTATATAATAACAATAAATTATTATCCTTTGATTTTACAATTGTATTTTATTAAGTTTAATAAAATATTTAGTGATCCGGTCATAGGAATTTCCTCAAAAGAGTGAATGGCATGCCCCTACGTTAGTAGATTTCCCTTGTCCACGAAAGATTTTCTTAGAACATATTGATTTCCACACGACATATTCTTTCTCCAAAAGCTTATTCTCAGTATTGATAGAACCAGTGCCTCTTCCTGAACTATTATGTCTTCTGTTCGCTGTGATCTTATCGATTGCACAATATAGAAAAAGAATAGTCGTATTACTTATATACATTAGAACGCACTTTTTTACACATACACTCTGTATTATTATTACTAGATTGTGAATAAGGTCTTAAAAAACCCTCTGAGTTTTTTGCTGTTCATTGAGACGAGGTCGCGGTACGAAATAACTTTATTAATAACGAATGGTAATGACAAAACCAATTTAACAAATAAATTTTGAGTTTTAGTTAAATTTGTGACTACCCACCGTAATTTGAATCACCAACCTACAAATAATAAAAATAACACTTATGAATAGTCACCCCGCAATCGCGAAGCGAATTTCATTTGACCCGAATTCAATAGTTTCCCCTAATCGATTCTGTACAAAGGCAGTTTAAATCTGATGCCTAAACACGCGTCAAACGCCGTGACATCGCTTTTAACGTATAAACGAGACTCGAAATAATATAATAGAATGACAAGAGATCGAGAAAGGGGAGATACATCCGTCTGTGCGTGTGCAATATGCGTAACGAATCCGCCTACCCTGTATCTAACATTGCCGGTGCGAGATAGCCATTGGAGTAAAAAATAAAATTAAGCGCAACAACTTTCATTGTGGCGTGAAATATTAAAATATTGTTCAACTCTCATTAGTGTCACTCCTGCTAATTCGTTTTTAGCGTACAACAAGCAATTTAATAAAGATTTACTTTTTTCTGCAATCTTCCGTCTTAATACCATTATCTGTTTAGTCTATCAACTTAGAAGAGCCAGAGTATAATTTGCTCATAGAAAAATACTGTAACCATTTTAGTTATAAACATTATTTATTTACTTCATTGTGTTTGTGAACCCTGTAAATTTTTATGTAATAAAAAAAAATTATTTACGTTATACATAATATCAAAGAACAAACGAAATTTTGCTAACAAATTTATTTCCAAATTTTCTACTTTCGTCAATTTTGATCTGTGTTCAAAAGTAGCCGATCGACGGCCTTCAGTAATGACGTCGTCACTATGAATATTAAATTTTACACCAATATCGGGGTCATCGGAGACTCCACATCAAATTTGGGCCACATTGGAAATTATTATTACCATAAAATTTAATAAACAGTAGAGACTCAACACATCCTATAACATGGGTGAACGCTTTACCTAACTGATATTACTAAGAAGGAAGTTATATAAAACTAATAAACATAGATACTTGTCTGGAGGATAAAAATTGATTTCTTTATACGTCTTTTAGCTACAATTACTATTATATTTTTAAGAAAATATACGTAACGGGAATAATAAAAGTTTTTATTCGTGTTATTATAACGAATCTTTGAAAGTTTTGTGCAATATCTTTTTGTATTCGATATAGTTTTGTTTCAGACGAAAACTAGTCTTTAAAATAACTCTTACATTCTAAGATATCACCATTTTGTTTAATAGCTGATTTAATTTTTTCTTATTTATGAACGAACACTGGAGCAAAAGTAATTGCACATCAGTTAGTTCATGTTATAACGTATGCATCTTGTCTGTGCATTTGATATAAGTTTACGTGGCTCGGAAGTCCGGTACTGGTTGTTGCTGAATATTCATGAATCTTGAGCGAAGTTGTAGAACAGAACAAGCGATATCTTCGTACTCGACAAATTACTCGATAACGCTTGACTAAAATGTCAAAAGGTTCATTATTTATGTGTCACCATTTTCATATCAATTTACAATGGTATTTCTTTGTGGTACGACTAAATCTTTCTTTATTTTCTTAACCAAAAGATTCCCCACAATCTTGTAATCCAGATCCGCTGTCAGAATGTTTTATTATAATTTTTTTGATAATACAACTATAATTATGAACAGTCTAACATATTTGTTAATTCATCATCTAATAAAATTAATGTATGTTTCTGTTATTGTTCTGAAGTCTATGTTCAAGATGTAAGACGCGAATAATTTTTCAACTATACTGCTTTAGATATAATACAATTATTTACTTTTGATCATTTCATACAGTTTAAACACTGACGAAACTTTGTATAGATGTTTGAAGAACTTTAGCGCTATATTAGTTTACGTGACCGACATCCTCTGCGTATATCTTGTACCCTTATGTACACTTACTTCAGCTTCAACAACTTATCAATCTACTTTTATATTTATTGTGTACGATTTAATAGTAACAATGTGTAGTACTTGTCCCAGGACTAAACGAAAGCTTGATACTATTGATCATTAGTTAGATTATCTTACGCGTTTACATTGTTTAATTTATATGTTAATAATCACTAACAATATTTTATGAAAATACTACTAAAAGCACTAAGCAGTATTCATACAAAGTACTAACAAGTGATCTACTATGATTTTGTTTTCAATTGATACGCTATTGTCTTATATTACAAATCCGCATATCGGTAATTAAATCTGCTGTCTTAGAATGTACTTCATTCGTCCACAAACGCTGACAAGAATACTACCTCTCGTTGTTCATACTTAAGATCAGAAGGATGGAGGTCAAGCTTTGACCCATTTAAAAGACAAAAGGGACGTATGGATTTTGTACTGAGACAAAGTATTTATTTATCTATCTATTTATGAACACAAAAAATTGTACACTGTTTTAATAAGCATATAAGCCATATTGCTTTGTATTGATACAGTTAATTTTTTATTTACAAATACAATCAAATTCTTCTTTTTTTTTT